>PVLA01012415.1:0-44614 GCA_004027455.1 Hydrochoerus hydrochaeris | reverse complement strand
AACCAGGGACATGGCCCTTCCTGAGCAGATCCCACCAATCTGTTTGGACTAGGAGTCATCAGCAGATGCTGCCTCAGGTTTTGATTCAAGCTGGCCCTGCCCAACTCCAAAATGTCACTGAGCCAGTCTTCCCAGTTTGGGGAATACAGTTCCCATCACTCACCATAGTTCGTGCAGCTCTACTGGCTGTTTCCACTCCTTGTCTCAGTGCCTCCTCCAGCCGAGGGTCTGGAGCTCACCAACCCCTGCTCTCGGCAGGGCTGCCATCTCAGCTTGACCATGAGTCACCTGACTTTAAGACATACCAGTACAGTGATCAGGGCTTGCCCAGCTTCAGCCCTCTGTCCATGTTTCTTTTTCTTCTTTCTTTTCCCTCAGTTTCTTCCTGGGTCATGAGAAATTTTCTCCTTTTGTCTGGCTTTCTCCATGTTGCCAGATTCCAGCATCTGAGTTGTATTTATTTTTATTTTTTTGTCAGAGAGGCTCTCTTATCGTGCCGCCACTCAGTCAGCCATCTTGCAATCCCTCTCAAAGCTTTTTCTAAAGCACTATTTTGTGTCAAATTCAACTATAAAGAACAGTCACTATGGAGATCCTCAAAAGAGGTATTTCATGCTACACCAGTGGGATTTTCACTTTGCAAGAAGGAAGAAAATTCTGTGACTTTGGAGAATATAACTTACTGGGTAAAACTTGACCTTTTTAGTTTAATCCATTCTAAACCTTTAGTCTTTTGTAACAAGATTTCTTATTCCTTTCATCCTCAACTGCACTCTTTAAATGCTGTAGCAGAATGTTCACCTCATCCACTAGCAGCTTCCTTTATTTATTATCTTCAGTGAACCATTTTATGTATCAAATTAGCATTGTCTCTAGAAGTTCCTACCAGAACGTTGAAAGAGCATCCATGGAAATAAATTAGTTCACAGCCAGCTTCCATGAGAAAGTCAAAAACTACCTTGATGATGGAACTGAAATGTATTAGACAAGCTTCCACTTCTTCTACACCTGCTTTATCCTTGGAATAGATAGAATTGCAGTGTTTCTCAGGGCCATTGTCACCTGCTGGATGTTAAGACGGGGACGGTTTCACGCAAGGGCCCTTCCTCCTGGACGATGCACTGGAAAGTGACCTCCTGTACTATTTTTTTTAATCTGTCTTCTCTAGCTATGCTGAAGAATTCCTTCATTAAGGTTGTCATTTCTGTGTTTATGTGAGAAACTATTTCTAATTTGATTTCCTCTATAGCTTGATGGTTTTTTATTTTACTTTCTATCTTTTCAGAGACTTCAGGTGTAAGACATTTAAAGTCCTCTATTTCAATGTCTACTGTACTTTCTCCTGATGGACTGGATATTTGAGATTTCATTTTGCTTTTCTGTCTTGTCATTTTCACCTTTTGGGCTAATATTTGGTCCTTTAGTCTAACTATTCTCAACTGTTAGTAGTGCACATAGTTAGTAGTTAGTAACCTACTCTATGGTTGATGCTTGTCTAATTGCTGGGTACCACAATGAAGAAGAGGGTCGTCACCTGAATTCCTCCTTCAGGGCTTGTTGGGTGTGTTGTATATTCTTTCTCAGCCAACTACTCTAGGAGTATTGATGCATTTCAACCCTTGGTTCCTGCTGTTACTATTTCTTCAGATTGTTTCAGGCCACCAGATATCCCTGTTTATAGTTTTTCTCTTTGCAGGGACCCTACTGTGTCACAAGGTGTCTCATAAGCCTTTGTAATTTTCTCCAGTTTGAGTGAGGCATTATTGTCACTCTCCTCAACCTACCTGATGTTCTGTGTATGGAGGAAGGACTCACCCATACTCTTTCCAGGCTTACAAATGTCCTACAGCTGGAAGGACTTTACTATGGCTCTTATTTAACCACTGAACTCCTCTAGTTTAGTGGAAAACTCACTACATTGACAGAAGCCTGCTGTGGTCCATTTTGGATGAGGGGTTACTGAGTCTCTCCTCAACCCACCAAGTTTAATCCACTATAGTCCATGGTTCTGGGAGGAGGAGCGGTAGCCAAAGATCAGTTGCAATATTAGGTCCAGGAGGTGGTTGGTGGTCCTTGAGAGTGTGAGGGCAGGCACAGATGTGGCCACCCTCTGAGGTGGAGGTCCAGGGTCTGAAGGGTGGGAGGGCAGGCACAGAAGTAACCACCCTTGAAGTGGAGGTCTGGGGACCAAAGGGTGGGATGGCAGGCATGGATGTGACTGCACTCTGAGGTGGATATCAGAGGTCTGAAGAGTAGGAGGGCAGGTGTGGAGGTCCTCTGAGGTGGAGGTCCAGGGTCCATTCACAACCTTTTTGAAAGGTGTGTAACTGATTACAACAAGTATGACATCTTGGTTAAAGTAGAACAATTAGCAATAATAACATGCATGGCCTAGAAACTAACTGTTGTAACTCTTGATTTGGTATCTTAAACATAAGGGCAAGACCTACAGTTATATAACAAAACTCAATATAAATCAGGAATTGTATGCAATGAGTTTCCCCCTAGTATTGTGATTGTATGCTGCGGTGGGGAAATTTACATGGTATAGGGGACAAAAGAGAGGGATGGAATGAAGGAAATATAGTCCAAGAAAGTCTGAAGGACAAAGAATAATCATGTAAGCTGTGGGAAGCTGTAGAAGAGAGCAGGAGAAAAAGAATGAAGGAAAAACCAAAGATTATTGAAGTGAGCCACAAAGGTTCAGAACAGTGTTCATTCACATGAAGACACCCTAAGATCAAGAGAGATAGTGGAGGAGAGAGAGAGAAAGAAGTTGAATAGAATAAAAAAATATGTAGAATAATAAAAAAGAAAGGAAAAACCCAAATGAGTAACATTAACAACAGCCACAAAACCCAACCAGACAGTAAAAGGGAAACAAAACACACAAAGAAAGGAAAAAGACAACTCCTCTGCTGTCCACTATTCTGTGGTAGTATCAAAATCAGAGTCCAATCATTTCTGCAATAAAATTAGTGTTGGATTGGATGTGGGGCTGATTTTGGCCTCCGGATGTGGGGGCTGTGGCCAGTCTTTGGTAGCTTTCTGGATTGCCCATCCACTACTCCTTATACCCTGTTTGTCTCTGCATGGCTCTCCTTGTTTCTGTGGCACCCTCCAACACAGAGAGCATAAGGCTGGTCCCAGTCTTGTGTACAGTTGGCCTTTCCTGGTCCTTTTACAACCTGCTCTGTTTCACACTACTGACTCTTTTCTTACTCTACCCTTCTGGTCTTGTACTTGTGTTCAAAATTTTGTCTCATACTGGTTATCATAGGTTGGAGGGAGTTCTGGCTTCCTAGCCCAAGGATGATTGCTCTGTTTGTCACAGGGTGGAGAAGTGCTTTTTTTGCAATCCTTGTCCTTGTACTGCAGTTCACAGATCAGAGTGAGTCGCTGACCTTGTGACACAAGGGTGTTTATGATGCAAGTCGGTGGTTGAAGGGCAGGGAAATACTTGGCTTGGATTCCATGGGATGTTCCAATTCCCCTCCTTGTGCTGTTGCTAGAGTAGGAGGAATTTTGTTATTTAGCCAGCAATCCTCAGTGATGTAGCCAGTCCCTAACCTTGTTCTCACTAGAGGTTACATGAGGAAGGTCATGGTGCTCAACAGAGAAAAATGAAAAAAGAAAATAAAAGAAGAAGAATCAGAAGGAGAAAAAGCAGAAGAATGAAAAGAAGCAGAAGAGGAAGAAGAAGAGAAGGAGTAGAAAGAGGAGACAGAGGAGGAGTAGAAGGAGGAGAAGAAGCAGCAGAAGCAGAAGAAGAAGAAAAAGAAAAAAAGAAGAAAATACTGGTGGCCCATTGGCGATGGAGCTGTTAATTTTATTACTTTAGCCAGGATACCATACTTGTAATCAGTTCTTCACCCTTGTATGAAAACACTGTAATAAAAAGAGATCATAATCATCTCCATATTCCAGTATAAAAACTACTGGGTGCTGAGCCAAATAGATAGCAACTCTTTATTCCTACTAAACTGGAATGATAGAATCTTGGGACAGACACAAACACCAGTAGCCAACTACACCTAGAATATATCTCAGAGGTATACACATTTAATAAGGAGGCCTCAATACCAGTGATAAAGCTATTCAAAATAAGAAAATTACAAGTAACAACACTAAAAAATTAAAATTTACAAAAGTTAGAAACAACAAATTTCAGAAGCAAAATACAATCCCATAATACTATCCCAACCAGAACAAATTTAGAGGAAAATGAGATAGAGGAAATGAGAAGCCAACCACCTGAATTTGCTAGAATGACATAGTACACATTAAAAAAATATGCAACATACAGGTTCACTGGAAAAAATTAATGAGCAATAGGAAATGATGGGGCAGTGTCCAATTTGATTCCAAAATTTGAGACCTACTATAGTGCCCAATAGGTATACATATCACATTAGCCAATAACTAAGGTTATTGGAGAGTGGAATAAAATTGTTTTCCTTAAAAATACATATACATGAGGTCACAGAAGAAATCAGAACAGAAATAATTTTCAGCTAAACAAAGAGATGACTTGCTCAGCAAATATAGAGTAGAAATTTTTTAAAGGAGCATAGAAATATGCTGGAAGCTATGAACACCCAACATAGGAAAGAAATTCATGAAACATTCAAATAGACATCCAGGAAAATAGAATTTTCAATGAAATCTTGAGAAACCAAATGAAAGAAAGTAAAGATAGAATATCAAAACTAAAAGACAGGAACACAGTTAGCTATCATAAAAAAGTTCTCTAAAAAATTGCAAGGGACAATGAAAATTAAATTTAACAACTGCAAGATGGTGCAAAAACAAACAACATAAGATTGATTAGAGTCAGTGAAAAGCAGGAGTCAGCACCAAAGAAATTTTTTTAAAAAAATTTACAGAAGTAATAGCAGTAAGCATCTCAAATATAGCAAAACAATTTGACATACAGATAAGTGAGGCATAAAAATTCCAAATAACCATGGCCAAAATAAATTTAAATCAAGGCATGTAACAATCAAGATTCCAGAAACTCAGCATAAGAACAGAATATTAAAGTTGGCTAAAGGCCACATGCTGAGTCCTTGAGGTTCTAATATCCTCCTAGCCAGAAGCAATGCCACAGCACCATACACTAGGGGACATGCTCCAGCTAGCTGCACAGTGAAGAGTCTAAGAACTCCCAGCGAGACACAAGGCCCTAGAGGTGCCACACACCAGAGGTGTGCTCTGCCTAGCCCCTGGGGCTAGGAGGTTCTGAACTCCACCCAGGATATGTAAGGTTCTGGCACCAACCTCCAGAAGGATGTCTTCACCAGCTGCAAAAAGGATCTGAGCTCTGTCTAGCCAATCATTCCAGCACAATCCATCAGGGGAACACCCAGATAGCCTCACAGATCATAGAGGTACTGAGCCCAGATGAGCCCAGAGCCCTAGAGCCACCCATCAGGGAGCAACCTGCCTAGCTGATGAGTCCTGGAGAATTTGAACGCTGCCCATCAGAGCACAAGGCCCCAACTCCGTAGTCCAAGGATGCAACCCAGCTAGCCACATGGCAGGTCCCAAATGTTCTGAACTCTGCTCAGCCAAGACAAAGGCACTGATATCATATGCTGGGGGTGTACTCTGGCTAGGCATACAGTCTAGAGGCTCTGAACTCATCCCAAAGAGGTGCAAGTTCCCAGTAGTGCCATACTCTGGAGGTGTGCTATGCCTAGCCACCTGGGTTCCACAGGTTCTGAACTCCACCCATCCAGGCTCAAGGCCCCAGTGGCACACTTGGGAGGTGCATCCTTTCTAGCTATGTGGGTCCTAGAGGTTCTGAACTCTACTCATCCAGGTTCTATTCTCAGGTGATACATTTCAGGGATGTGCCTCTACTAGCTGCAAGTAGGATCCAAGCTCTTCCCAGTCCAGCATCCCAGAGTGACTCACATGGTCCCAAAGAAAAATGACAAAATGAAAGAGTAAGATGCAGTGTCAGTCCTCCAGCCCACCAAGAATGAACCCAAGAAACTGCAATGAAATACACTGGAAATCACACAAATGAACATTCTGAAATGACAGCAATGGAAGTAAAGAAACAACTCAATGAAGCTATAGAGGAAAACAGATCACAAATAATCTCTCAGTTAAAAAATGATATTACAAACATTATGAAAGAAATGCTGGGTGTATCTAAAGAAAATTTACATAAAAAATAGAGAAACATAAGAAAATGATGGAAACCTTGTATAAACAATGTAAGACAAAATTAGAATGCATCAGCGACCTTCATTCAACCAGGGGAGCCAGGACAGCCAAAAGGGGAGCCAAGCTGGTGCCACACCACGAGGTGAGTTGCAATACTCCATGCAACAGGAACTAAAAAAAAAAAAAGCAGGGGTAGCTATTCTGTTTGCAGACCATGTGAACTTCAAACCAAGAATGGTCCAAAGAGATAAAGAAGGGCATTGCATACTAGTTAGGGGAAAACTGCAAGAGGAAGAGATAACAATCTTAAATATATTTGCACCAAATCCCAGAGCACCCAGCTACACAAAGCAAGTATTAACAGAAATGAAAAATCAAATAGGCAATAACACAATTATAACAGGAGACCTTAACACACCAATGACACAAAGGGATAGATCAACTACACAGAAATTCAGCAAAGCAATAACTGAACTGAATCACACCTGTGAACAAATGGATTTGATAGATGTATACAGAGTGTTCCATCCAACAACATCAGAATATACATTCTTCTCTGCAGTACATGGGACATTCTGTAAAATACACCATATACTAGCCCACAGAACATATTTAAGTAAATGCAAAAGAATTGAAATTATCCCATGCATGTTATCAGATCATAGCACCATGAAACTGGAAAATAAGGATAAAAGTAACTGCAAAAGCCCCACATACACATGGAAATTAAATAATACACTCTTGACCAATCAGTGGGTCACAGAGGAAATTAAAGAAGAAATTAAACAGAATTCTTCAAGCAAACAAAAATACAAATACAACTTACTGGAACCTGTGGGATGCAATGAAAGCAGTCCTCATGGGAAAATTTATTGCACTGAGTTCCCACATTAGGAAAACAGTATGATCACAAATAAGCAACCTGATATTACATCGCAAACATCTAGAAAAAGAAGAGAAAGCCAAGCCAAAGCCAAAAGAAGGGAGGAAATTATGAAGACCAGAGCAGAAATTAATGCAATAGAGACTAAGAAAACAATACAAAGAACCAATGATGAAATATTCCAAGCCCTGAAAGAAAATAATCTCCAACCCAGAATGATGTACCCTGCAAAATTGTCTCTCAAAATTAATGGAGAGACAAGATATTTCCATGACAAAGAGGAACTGGGGGAGTTTGTGAGCACCAATCCAACCCTGCAAAGAATACTGAAGGACATTCTAGAGAGAGAGAAGAAAATCACCAGGGTTCCAGGAATAATGGCAGAAAGGCCTCAAAGAAATGGGCAGACAGTGGAATGAAAGAGAAAAGTAAACAAACAATGACAGAAAAGTATCATGGCAGAGATAAGACAGAGAAGATTGGTTATATCACTGTTTTATCTTGACTGATTTTATTTGAATCTGATATGCTTGAGAGGGTCGAGTCTGAGAGTAGGGGCAACTACTCTGAAGATGACAGGATTCAATATGATATCCATTCTGGTTTGATTGTTAACTGCCTTTGAAGTCCTAATGTTTAGGATGTCTCCAAAGTTTAGATTTTATTAATAGTGTAAAGAAATGCTAAGTTTATATTATATTTGACGATATAGACAATTTTATTGAAAATAACAAGAGACATCATAGTGACTACCCTAGATCACCTAGTGTTGTGTTTTTGTATGTTCTTTTTCATTTTGTGTTTCTCTAGAAATTTGTATTGTTGACTTGTTTTGAGTTGTTTCTTCCTCTGATACAGAAAGGATAGGTATATGTGTAGAGACTTATACATGTGTAGAACTTCTAAGTAGTTTACAAGAATGGATTATAGTTATTGTAAAGAAAAAAAGGAAAAGAGAGTATTCTAAAGGATATAACTGCATGTGTGTTTGAGTGTGTGAAATTAATAACCATGTTGCTAAAGTTTTAGTTGGATGGATGAGCAAAACTGACTGCAGTCTCAGTGTTTGGATGTCCACATTGTTGGCTTTACTTTTGTAACTTGAACAACTGTGTCTAAGGGAAAGTATGTAATTATCAACTAGTGATTTCTTACTGGTTACTATTTTTTTTTTTTTTTTTGAGATTTTGTATTGCTTCTACCCTCTCTCTGTTTCAAAATTTTTTCTTTAAATAAAAAAAATTTTAAAAAAGAATCAATGAATGAAAGAATTGGTTCTTTGAAAGGATAAATAAAATTGATGTCCCTAATGAACCTTATTTTAAAAAGGAAAGCAAAGACTCAAATTCATACAATAAAGAAAGAAAAAGATGAAATCACTACCTACCCTGTGCAAATACAGAAGATCATGAACAACTATTTTGAAAACCTCTACTCTCATAGGTTCAATAACATAGAAGAAATGGACAGATTCCTAGAATCATATGAACCACCAAAGCTGGCTTAAGAAGATGTAAAACTGCTGAATAACCCAATTTCTATTAATGAAATTGAAAATGTAATCAAGTCCCTAAAAACAAAGAAGAGCCCAGGCCCAGACGGATTCACTGCAGAATTCTACAAGAAATACACAGAAGACTTAATGCCGACACTCCTCAAACTTTTCAGTGAAATTGAAAGGGAAGAAATTCTCCCTAAGTCATTCTTGGAAGTAAATATTACTCTAGTACCAAAACCTGAGAAATACCCAACTAAAAAAGAGAACTACAGGCCAATCTCCCTAATGAACATAGATGCAAAAATTCTCAATAAAATATTGGCAAACAGGATGCAGCAAATCATCATGAAGATTATACACCAGGATAAAGTGGGATTCATCCCAGGCATGCAGGGATAGTTCAACATATATAAATCAATAAATGCAGTCCACCACATTAATAGAGCCAAAGGCAAAAATCACATGATCATTTCTATAGATGCAGAAAAACTTTTGATAAGATCCAACACCCATTCATGATAAGAACCTTACAGAGAATTGGAATAGATGGTCTTTACCTCAATATGATAAAGGCCATATACAACAAACCAACAGCCAGTGTCATATTAAATGGCCAAAAACTGAAAGCTTTTACCTTAAAATCAGGCACATTATCATCGCTCCTATAGTATAGTACTGGAAAATACTACTCATCACAATTAGACAAGAGAGGGAAATAAAAGGAGTAAAGATAGGAAAAGAAGTTAAATTATCATTAATTGCAAATGACATGATACTCTACATAGAAGACCCCCAAACCTCTGTTGAAAGTCTCCTAGATATAACAAATAAATTCAGCAAAATAGCTAGATACAAAGTCAATGCTCAAAGATCAATAGCATTCTTATACACTAACAACAAAATCACCGAGAGAGAAATAAAAGAAGCCACACCCTTCACACTAGCATCCAAAAAAATGAAATACTTAGGAATTAATCTAACTAAAGATGTTACAGAGTTGTACAGGGAAAATTATAATACTCTGAAAAAAGAAATAGAAGAAAACCTCAGAAAATGGAAAAACATCCCTTGTTCATGGATAGGAAGAATAAATATTGTAAAAATGGCCATTCTCCCAAAATTTCTATACAGATTCAATGCAATCCCAATGAAAATACCACTAACATACCTCATAGATCTAGAGAAATTACTCCTAAAATTCATCTGGAACCAGAAGAGACCTAGAATAGCAAAGGCAGTTCTAAGCAGCAAAGCCAAGGCAGGAGGCATCACAATCCCTGATTTGAAGTTATACTACAAAGCTATTGTAATAAAATCAACATGGTGTTGGAATAAAAACAGACCTGAAGATCAATGGAATAAACTAGAAGATACCACTACGAACACACTTAACCACCTTATCTTTGATAAAGGGGCCAAGCATGTCCACTGGAAGAATGATAGGCTCTTCAATAAATGGTGCTGGAAAAACTGGTTTTCCATATGCTGAAAACTAAAATTAGACCCATGCCTATCACCATGTACTAAACTAAAATCTAAATGGATTAAATATCTAAATATTAAAACAAAAGCAGTAAATGTGTTGGAAACAAAGTAGGTAAAAATCTTGAAGATATACGGGTAGGTAGAGAATTCATGAACAAGAACCAAACTTCACAGGAAGTATTTCCCAGAATCAATAACTGGGATCATGTCTTATAAAAGAGTTTCTGCATGTGCAATAAATCTCAATCAGAGTAAAAAGAAAACCCACAAACTGGGAAAAAATCTTAGTGAACTGTGCCTCAGACAAAGGACTTCTGTCTAGAACTTATAAAGAATTTTAAAAAAAATCATACCCCCAAAATTCAAAGACCCAATCCAAAAATGGGCATCTGAGATGAACACACAGTTCTCAAATGAAGAAATATTAATGGCAAATAAATACAGGAAAAATGTTCATCATCATTGGTTATTAGAGAAATGCAAATTAAAACCACACTGAGATACCACCTGACTACAGAAAGAATGGCCAGTATCAACAAAACTACCAACAACAAACGCTGGAGAGGCTGTGGGGAAAAAGGAACTCTTCTGCATTGTTGCTGGGAGTGTAGACTGGTGCAACCACTGTGGAGGTCAATCTGGAGATTCCTCAAAATCTGTGTTTGGAGGTTCCATTTGACCTAGCTATTCCAATCTTAGGCATATACCCAGAAGATCTGAAAACATCTTACCACAGTGATATATGTGCACCGATGTTTATAGCAGCACAATTTGTAATAGCCAGATCTTGGAAACAACCTAACTGTCCATCAACCGAGGAATGGATAAAAAAAATTGTGGTACTTTTATGCAATGGAGTACTACTCAGCTATAAAGAATGATCACATTGAGATATTTATAAACAAATGGATGCAACTTGAATCTATACTCATAAGTGAAACAAATGAAACTCACATGTATACATACCGTATAGTCTCCCTAGTGTAAGAAATGGTAAGAGAACAGAAGATTTTATGGTAATAATGGATCCCCATTATATTGCTTTGAAGTCTTGTATTTTCATTCATTGTTTGGAATGGTTTTATTTTGTTTTGTTTGATCTTAATATATGTGATGGTATGAATAGTTACTTTGATGGAAAGACAATATGGCAGCCATGTTGATTTAATATCATCTTGCTCTGAAGTCCTACCATGCTCTTGTGTTTCTATTACTATTGGTTCTATCACATTGTGTCTTATTAAATTTTAATATGTATGATAGTATAAACCAAATTTTTATGGAAAATGACATAATATAGCAGCCATTGTTCATCTTCAGTTATTTTGCTCAGAATGCCTTGTAATACTTTCATTCTCTTGAGTGGTTTTATTCTGTTTTGTCATGTTTGACATTATTTTGTGTAAAGCTAAGCTCAACTATTTCAAAGAAAGAGACATTATGACAGCTACTGTTAATATCCAATTGTCTTGTTGTAAAGTGCTGTGTTGCTTACATTATTCTGTTCTGATCTGTTTTGATCTGTCCTCTTTTGTTTTATTCTCTTTAAAATGAAAAAAAATTAAAAATAGAATTCATGAATTCAAAGATTCAAAGAGATATTCAGTAAGTTAAAAATTCCATTGAAATCTGGCAAAACTGCTTAAATGAAGCTTAAGATGCACACTAAGACCTGGAAGACTGGATGAAAACTTATGACCATGGAAGAAAAAACCTCTTAAAAATAACAAGTAACTAGGAAAGAATTCAACAGCTGTATGGTGATGCAAAGAGAAACAATAGTTGTCAATGAAAAATCAGTGGTCAACACAAATGAAATATGAAGACTATTTACTGAAATAATAGCAGAAAACTGCAAACATGGGAGAAGAATCTGATATACAGATAAGTGAGGCATGTAGAACCCCAACTGGTCATATCCAAAGTAAATCTACATCCAGAAATATAATAATTGTGATCCCAGAAATTCAGCACAAAAACAGAATACTAAAATCTGTCAGAGAAAAGAAACAGATCACCTATGAAGGAAAGCCTGTTTGAATCAGAGTAGACTTCTCAACACAAACCTTCAAGTCAAGTAGAGTTTGGAGTGAAATTTTTCAGGTCATGAAAGAAAACAGCTTTCAACCCAGATTGATGTATCCTGCAAAACTATCATTGAAATTTGATGGTGAAATAAGATACTTACACAACAAAGAAGTGAAGTGATTTATGATTACCAAACCAACACTACAAAGAGTACTGAAAGACTCTCTAAAAAGAAACAAAGATAAGTACAGTCCCAACAACAACAGCAGAAGGAAACCACTAAGCAGGGCAAATAATTAAACAGAAAAAGTAGAAAACCAACAACAGAAAAATAACATGACAGTAATAAGTCAGGACATATCAGTTATATCCATCAATGTATATATTCTCTACTCACCAATAAAATGAAACTGGCAGAATGGATTAATAAATAATATCCAAGAATATGCTGTGTATAAGAAACATATTTAACTCAAAAGGAAATTCATAGACTGAATGTCAAAGGATGAAAAAAATTCTCCATGCAACAGGAACCCAGAAAAAACTAGGGTAGCTATTCCTTTTTTAAAGAATTTTATATGAAGAGAAAAAAAAGAAACAAAACAGAAAAAAGCGTAGCAAAAATACAGAATTCCAAAGGAAAAAAAGGAAAAACAAGGGGGAAAAGCCCAAAGAAATCACTAGTTGATAAATTACAGATTGTCATCTTGGATATAATTGTTCACAAAATTAAAAAATACATAGTAGGCATTCAAACAGTGAGACTGCTAAAAGTTCTGCTCAATGATACAACACAGATTCAGCAATATGGTTATCTATTTTACACACTCAAGCATACATGCAGTTATATCCCTTTAAGCAATTTTTTTTCCACTTTGTTACAATACGAATTATACATTTGGGGTTTTGTTATTCTTATAGTTCTTATTACTTTTACACTGGAGAAAGAATGTGATATTTATAAATATGATTCTTATTTATTTCACTAATGATGATAGTCTCAAGTTGTCTCCATTTACCTATGAAGGCCTCAAGATCATCCTTTTTTATAGCTGAGTAATATTCCATTGTATAAAAATACCATACAATTTTCATTCACTCTCCAGTTGATAGGCACCTCAGTTTTTTCCAAGATTTAACTATTCAAATTGTGCTGCTATAAACATGGGTGCACATATATCACTGTTATATGAACTTTTCAGTTCTTCTGGGAAAATATCCAGGAGGGAAATAGCTGGATTGAATGGGGCTTCCAATCCTAGTTTTCTGAGAATTCTTCATGCAGATTTCCATAGTGGTTGCACTACTCTACATTCCCACCAAGAGTGGAGCAATGTTCCTTTTTTCCTGCAGCCTCGCCAACGTTTGCTATCAGTTGATTTCTTGATGGCAGCTATTCCTTTCGGAGTGAGTTGAAATCTCAATGTTGTTTTAATTTGCATTTCTTGAATGACCAGTGATGGTGAACATTTCTTCATGTATTTATTGGCTTTTTGTATATCTTCCTCTGAGAACTGTGTGCTCACCTCAGATGTCCATTTTTGGAGAGGGTCTTTGAATTGCGGGGGCTTGATGCCTTTCAATTCTTTATATGTTCTGGATATAAGTCTTTTGTCTGAGGGGTTGCTGACTAAAATTTTTTCCAACTGTGGTTTTTCTTTTCACTATGTTGATGATTTCTTTTGAAGTGCAGAAAATTTTCAATAATATGAGATCCCAATTGCTGATTTTTTGAAGTGTTTCCCATGCAGTTCGTATTTTGTTCATGAATTATCTGCCTAACCATGTCTCCTGTACTTCTACCTACTTTGTCTTCTAGTAGATTCAGTGTTTCTGTTTTGATATTTACATCCATGATCCATTTAGAATTTAGTTGTATGCATGGTGATATGCATGAATCTAGTTTCAGTCTTCAGCATGTGGAGAGCCAATTTTTCCAACACCATTTATTAAAGAGACTATCCTTCTTCCAATGAACATGCGTAGCCCCTTTGTCAAATATCAGGTTGCCGAGTGTCTTTGTAATTTTGTTTGCATCTTCTAATCCATTCCATTGTTTCTCAGGTCTATTTCTTTGCCAGAACCATGCTAATTTTATCATTGTGGCTTTATAGTACTGTATCGTCAGGAATGCCTCCTGCCTTGACTTTGTTGTCCAGAATTGCCTTTGCTATTCTAGACCTGCTTCCAAATAAAATTTAGGAGTGTTTTTCTCTAGATCTGTAAGGCATGTCAATGGTATTTTGATTGGGATTGAATTAAATCTATATAACAGTTTTGGGAGTGTGGGCATTTTCAAAACGTTGGTTCTTCCTAGACAAGAGCAAGCAATATCCTTCCATTTTCTAATATCCTCTCCAATCTCCTTTTTCAGTATAGTATAATTTTCAGCATATAGGTCTTTTACATTGTTAGGTTGATTCCCTAGTATTTCATTTCTTAGATGTTATTGTAAAGAGTGATATTTGCATAATTTCTGTCTTGGTGAGTCTTTTGTTTCAATACAGGAGTTCTCTTGATTTTTGAGCATTTACTTTGTATTCAGCTACATTGATGAACTTGTTTATTACCTCTAGTAATCTTTTAATTGAGTTTTTTGGTTCAACTATGTAGAGCATCTTGTCATTTGCAAACAGTGATAATGTAACTTATTCCTTTCCTATTTCTATTCCTTTTATTTCTCTCTTTATCTGATTGCCCTGGCTAGTATTTCCAGAACTATATTAAAAAAGAGTGCTGAAAGTGGTCATCCTTGGCTTGTTCCTGATTTTAAAGTGAAAGCTATCAGTTTTTGTCATTTTAGTGTAATGCTGGCTGTTGGTTTGTCATAGATGGCCTTTATAAGGTTGAGGTAGACACCGTGTATTCCGAGATTCTGAAGGGTTTTTATCATGAACATGTGTTGGATTTTAACAAAATCTTGTTCTGCATCTATTGAGATCAGGATATGTTTTTTGTTTCTGGCTCTGTTGATGTGGTGTATCACATTTATTTATTTGCATATGCTAAACCATTCTTGCATTCCTGAATGAACCCCACTTGGTCATAATGTATAATATTCTTGATGATTTGCTGCATTCTATTTGCCAGTATTTTATTGAGAATCTTTGCATCAATGTTCATTAGCGAGATTGGCCTATAATTACCCTTTTTGGTCAGATATTTCTCTGGTTTTGGTATCAGAGTAATACTTGCCTCCAGGAATGATTTAGGGAGACTTGCTTTCTGCTGAATTTCATTGAAGAATTTAAGGAGTATTTGCATCAAATCTTCTCTAAATTTCTTGTAGAATTCAGCTGTGAATCCATCAGGACCTGGGTTTTTCTTTGTTGGTAAGTTTTAATTACATTTTCAATTTCAATAGCTGATATTGGGTTGTTCAAAATTGTTATAACTTCTTGCTTGAGCTTTGGTATTTCGTATGTTTCTAGGAATCTTTCTGTTTGTTCCGTGTTTTCCACTCTATGTGAGTAGAGATTTTCAAAGTAGGTATTCATGATCTTTTGAATTTCCATGGGATTTGTAATAATTTCTCCCTTGTCAGTTCTTATTATGTGAATTTGGGTTTTTTCTTTCTTTCTCTTGATAAGGTTAGTTAGGGGTTTGCCAATTTTGTTTATTCTCTCAAAAAACCAGCTTTTTGACTCATTAATTCCTTGTTTGTTTTTTTTAGTTTCAATTGTATTGATTTCTGCTCTAATGTATACAATTTCCTCTCTTCTATGAGCTTTGGGTTTAGCTTGATCTTCTTTTTCTAGAAACATGAGATGGAGCATTAGATTGTTTATTTATGCTCATTCTGTTTTCTTGATATGACAGTTTAGTGCTATATATTTCCTTCTTAATGCCACTTTCATTGCATCCCACAGATTAATGTACACTGTTTTTGTATTTTCATTGAATTGTAGGTATTGCTTTATTTCTTCTTTAATTTCATCTGTAGCCCACTGGTTATGAAAATGGTTGTTATTTAATTTCCATGTATTTATGCAGGTTTTGCAGTTTCTTTTGCCATTAATTTCCAATTTCAGTGCACTGTGGTCAGATATTACACATGGGATAATTTCAATACCTTTGCATTTACTTAAGAATGTTTTATGGGATAATATATAGTCTATTTTGGAGAATGTTCCATGCGCAGCTGAGAACAATGTGTATTCTGATGTGGTTGGGTGAAACACTCTGTAAACATCTATTAAGTCTGATTGCTTGCAGATATGATTCAGTTCTATTATTTCTTTGCTGACCTTTTGTCTAGTTGATCTATCTCTTTGTGACAATGGGCTGTTAAAGTCCCCTGTTATAATTGTGTTGTTGTGTATTTGGTTTTCTATGTCCATTAGTATCTGTCTTATATAGTTGGGTGCTCCTGTGTTTGGTGCATATATATATTTATAATTGTTAGCTTTTTCTCTTGAATTTTTCAACTAATGAGTATGTAGTGACCTTCTTTATCTCTTTTAATCATTTTAGCTTTAAAGTTCCCATTTTCTGAAAATAGAATACTTACCCCTGCTTTTATCTGGGTTCCTGTTGCATGGAATACTGTTTTTCATCCTTGGACTTTTAATCTATGAGTTTCCTTTTGCATCAGATGTGTTTCTTGTATACAGCATATTGTGGAATACTGTTTCTTGATCCATTCTGTCAATCTATTTCTTTTGATAAGTGAATTGAGGCCATTTACATTTGTGGATATCATTAATATGTACTGGCTTGACTTTGCCATGTTATTGTCCACTTGTTTGCTTCCTGCTTTTCACTTTATTTAATTGCTTGTCCTACCTGGTGGTTTCTTTCAGTTGCTTTTCTGAGGATTATGGTCATTTTTGTCTCTGTGTAGTATGTCTTTCAGTACTCTTTCTATGGTTGGTTTGGTGGATGTGAAATTCTTCAGTTGTTCTTTGTCATGGAAGTATCTTGTTTCTCCATTAAATTTGAATGAAAGTTTTGCTGGGTACATCAGTCTGGGTTGAAAGTTTTTTTTTCAGGGCTTGAAATACCTCACTCCAAGCTCTTCTTGACTTGAGGGTTTGTGCTGAAAAGTATGCTGTGAGTCTAATGGGCTTTCCTTGATAGGTGAGTTGTGTCATTTCTCTACCAGCTTTTAGTATTCTGTTTTTATACTGTATGTCTGAGATATTAATTATTATGTGTCTGGGTATGGATTTATGTTGATTGTGCCTGTTTGGTGTTCTATATGCCTCACTTATTTGCATATGAGATTCTTTCCCCATGTTTGCAATATTTTCTGCTATTATTTCTTTAAATACTTTATGTATGTCATTTTCCTGGGCTCCTTTACCTTCGCTAATGCCCATTATTCTTATATTGTTGCTCTTGGCATCATCATGAAACTTCTGGATTTTCATTTCATGCTGCTTTGTTATTTTTAAAAGTTCTATCCTTTCTTGATCACTAATTGTGATCCTGTCCTCATGGTCTGAAATCCTATCCTCACTTTCTTTTAGGTGGTTCTGCATGCTTTCAATAGAATTTTTTGTTTCTTGGATGTCTCTTTGAGTTTGTTTCATGAATTTTGCTTGTTTTCTATATTGTTCATTCAAAGTTTCAATCAGTTTCCTATGCTCCTGTACTTTTTTCTCTATTTCTTCTTTAAGTGAATTCAACAACTCCTTTACTAAGTTTGTTATTCCTATCTTTATATGGAAGAGTACTTCTAACTTGATTTCCTCTATAGCCTCATGGAGTTGTTTTTTATTTCACTTGCTAACTTTTCAGAGTTTTCTGATGTGTTACTTTTGGAGTCCTCTATTTCAATGACTCCTGCAATTGCTCCTGTTGACTAGATGATTGAGATTGCATTTTGCTTTTTTGTTTTGCCATTTTACCCTTTAGAGTTAGTGTTTGTTCATTCAATCCTGCTAGCCTAGCCCCAGATGCAGGGTGTCATCTTAGCAACCTGGAGCAGAGTTTGGAGTCTTCCCTGTGTGCTGGGATGCATCACAGTGCAAGGTTATGTCCCTGGGTTGCATTCTGGGCCCTGCACCTGTCCAGAGTTAACTGGGTGTGGTCTGGCTAGGGCCGCTGGTCACTCCCCCCATCTCAGGCTGGCCCCAGATGTATGGCATGGTCTTACCACCTGGGAGTAAAATTCTGAGTCCACCCCATGCACTGGGATACCACTGCAGTGCATGGTCATGGCCCTTGTTTGCGTTCTGGGCCTTGCTCTCCACCTGGAGAGTTCTGGGCATGGCCCAACTAGGGCCTCTGGTCACTCTCCAGTGTCTCAGGCTGGCCCAAGATGTATGGCATGGTCTTAAGCCCCCAGGAGCAGAGTTCCAAGTCTGCCCAATATGCTGGGATGCCACTGCAGCACACGGTCATGGCCCTGGGTAGCTATTCTGTTTGCAGCAGTGTAAACTTCAAATCAAGAATGATCAAAAGAGATGCCCAGTGACCTCCATTCAGTCCAGTGGGCTGAAGGTGCACAAGGTGATTTCCAGCACATGCAGGTGAAGACGTGGACCATCATTGCCAGTGGGTAAGATCCCACCCAGCATCCTAAATCACCAGAGGATGCATGGGAAGTCTGGTGAGCCTGACTGTGCCATGCCCAGTGACCTCCATTCAATCCCAGGAGCAGAAGGCACATGGGGTGATTTCCCGCATGCACATTGGAAGCTTTAGATCATTGCTTCCAGTGAGTAAGACCCTGCCCACCATCCTAAATCACTGGAGGACACATGAGAGGTCCCTTTGGACCTGAGTGGGCCACCTTCAGGAACCTCCATTCAGTCCCTGAGCTGAAGTCGCACGAAGTGATTTCAGCACTCTTGGGGAAAGCTTTGGACCATCATTCCCAGAGGAAAAGACTGCCCATCACCCTAAATCACCAAAGGATGCATGAGAGACACTGCAAGCCTGACTGGACCACATCTAGCAACCCCCATTCAATCCCTGGAGCTGAAGATGCGTGAGTTGATTTCCAGCAGGAATGGGGAAACTTTGGAACATCACATGAAACCTGGAAAAATAGGAAAATGACAAAATGAAAGACCAAAATGCAATCTAAAACCTCCAACTCATCCCAAGCAAGACTAAGAGACATGTTCATAGAAGAAAATGTAAACCATACACCTGAAATGCCTGAAATGATAACAACTGAAGTAAAGAAACAACTCCAGGAAGCTATAAAGGAACTCAAATCAGAAATAATCTCCCAGATAAAAGAATAAATGATAAATTAAATGAAAGAAATGCTGAACACATCTAAAGAAGACATAGTTAAAACATTAGAGGAACAGTGCAAAAAGATGGTAACTCTAAATGAACAATATGAGAAACAAGAAGAATGCATGAAGTAGATTCAAAGATATATACAGGAAATGAAAAATCCCATTGAAAGTTGGCAAAACTGCCAAAAACAAATTGAAGTTTCAGACCTTGAAGAAAAGATTGCATCTAGTGAACAGGAAAGGAAAGAGCTTTTTAAAATGACAAGTAATCAGGTAATAACAATTCAACAGCTGCAAGATGATGCAAAGAAAAACAACATAAGATTAATAGGGATAAATGAAAAAGAAGTGAACAATACAAATGATATCAAGAGGCTATTTACAGAAGTAATGGCTGAAAATTTCCTAAACATGAGAATGGAAACTGACACACAGGTAAGTGAACCATATTGAACTCCAAATAGTCATAACCAATATAAAACTACACCCACACATATAATAATCACCATCCCAGAAATCCAACATAAGAACAGACTATTAAAAGCTGTTAGAGAGAAGAGACAGATCACCTATAAAGGAAAACATATCAGAATCTCAGCAGACATCTCAACAAAAACAATGAAGTCATGAAGAGCATGGAGTGAAATATTTTAGACTCTAAAGGAAAACGACTTCCAAACCATATTGATGTACCCTGCAAAATTGTCCAAAATGGATGAAGAAAAAAGATACTTTCACAACAAAGAACAGCTAAAGAACTTCATGACCACCAAACTAAAACTGCAAATACTGAAGCAAATTCTAGATACATATAGAAAAAAATCACTAAGCAAGGCAGACAATTAGAGTGGAAAGGTAAAGAAGCAACAGCAGAAACATAACAAGTCAAAAATAAAACAATATATATCAATTATAACCACTAATGTAAATGGCCTCAATTCACCAATTAAAAGAAGCACAATGGCAGAATGGATTTACAAACAACATGCAACCATATGCTGTCTTCCAGAAACCCATCTAACCCAAAAGGAAACCTGTAGACTGAAAGTCAAAGGACAGAAAACAATACAGCAGGCAATAAACCCCCCCATCCCCAAAAAGCAGGAGTAGCAATTTGGTTTGCAAACAATGTGAACTTCAAACCAATAATGATCCAAAGAGATAAAGAAGGACACTACATACTAGTTAGGGGACAACTTCAAGAGGAAGAGATAAAAATCTAAAATATATATGCAACAAATTCAGTAGCACACAGCTATACAAAACAAATATTAACAGAAATGAAAAATCAAATAAGCAATAACACGATTATAACAGGAGACCTTAACATGCCTTTGAAACAAAGGGACAGATCAAACAGACAGAATACCATCAAAGAAATAATGGAACTAAATCACACTTGTGAACAAAAATGGTCTTGATAGACATATACAGAGTGTTCCATCCAACAACATCAGAATATACATTCTTATCAGCAGTACATGGGACATTTTCTAAAATAGATCATATACTAGACCACAGAACTTACTTAAGTATACACAAAAGATTTGAAATTATCCCATGCATGTAATGAGATCATAGCACTATGTAACTAGAAATTAATGATAAAAGAAACTGCAAAAACCCTACAAACACATGGAAATTGAATAGTACACTCCTGAGAAATCAGTGGGGCAGAGAGGAAATTACAGAAGAAATTAAACAATATCTACAAGGAAATGAAAATACAAATACAACTTACCAGAATCTGTGGGATGCAATGAAAGCAGTCCTCAGAGGAAAATTCATTGCAGTGAATTCTCATATCAGGAAAGCAGAACAAACACAAATAAAAAACATTATGCTACCCCGCAAAAATATAGAAAAAGAAGAGCAAGTCAAACCCAAAGCCAAAAGAAGGGAGGGAACTAAAAAGATCAGAGCAGAAATTAATGCAATAGAGACTAAGAAAACAATACAATGAATCAAAGAGTTGGTTCTTTGAAGGAATAAATAAAATTGATAAGCCCCTAGCCAACCTTATTTTAAAAAGGAAAGAAAAAGTTCAAATTTGTGCAATAAGGAATGCAAAGGGTGAAATCACTACAGACTCTGTGGAAATACAGAAGATCATCAACATCTATTTCAAACACCTCTACTCTCATACTTTTGATAACATAGAAGAAATGGACAGATTTCTAGAAACATATGAACTACCAAAGCTGGGTCAAAAGATGTAATACTTGTCTAATAACCCAATTTCAAATAATGTAATCAAAACTGTAATTAAGTCCTTACAAACAAATAAGAGCCCAGACCTAGACGTATTTACTGCAGAATTCTACAAAAAAATTCAAAGAAGACTTAATGCTGACACTCCTCAAACTCTTCAATGAAATGGAAAGGGAAGCAATTCTTCTTAATTCATTCTTGAAAGCAAATACTACTCTAATACCAAACCCTGAGAAAGACTCAACTAAAAAAAAGAACTACTGGCCAATCTCCCTAATGAACATAGATGCAAAAATTCTCAATAAAATATTGGCAAACAGGATGCTGCAGCAAATCATCAAGAAGATTATACACCATGACCAAGTGTGATTCATCCCAGGGATGGTTCAACATACACAAATCAATAAATGTAATCCACTATATCGATAGGGCCAAAATAAGAATCACATGATCATTTCTATAGATGTAGAAAAAGCTTTTCATAAGGTTCAATACTGATTGATGGTATGAACCTTACAGAAAATTTGAATAGATGCTCTTTACCTCAGTGTGATAAAAGCCATCTATGGCAAATCAACAGCCAGCATCATATTAAATGGCCCAAAACTGAAAGCCTTTTCCCTAAAATCAGGAAAAATACAAGGACGTACATTATCACCACTTCTATTCAATATAGTGCTGGAAATAATAGCCAGAGCAATTAGACAAGAGAGAGAAATAAAAGGAGTAAGGATAAGAAGAGAAGTCAAATTATGATTATTTGAAGATAACATGATATTCTACATAGAAGAGAGGAAGCTAAATTATTATTATTTGCAGGTGACATGATACTCTACATAGAAGATCTCAAAAACTCCATTGAAAGACTCCTAGGTATAATAAATAAATTCAGTAAGGTAGCTGTATACAAACTTAACACTCAAAAGTCAGTAGCATTCTTATACACTAAAAAAAAAAACCACTGAGAGAAATAAGAGAAGCTACACCCTTCACAATAGCATCCAAAAAAGAGAAATACCTAGGCATCAATCTAACAAAAGAAGTAAAGATCTGTTCAGGGAAAATTATAATAACCTGAAAAAAGAAATAGTAGAGGACCTCAAAAAGTGGAAAGACATTCCTTGTTCATGGATAGGAAGAACAAGTATTGTGAAAATGGCCATTCTTTGAAAATTGTTATATAGATTTAATGCAATCTCCATCAAAATACCACTAGCATACCTCATAATCTAAATAAATCACTCCTAAAATTCACCTGGAACCAGAAGAGATCTAGAATAGCAAAGGCAATTCTAAGTAACAAAGGCAAGGCAGGAGGCATCACAATCCCTGACTTGAAATTATACTACAAAGCTACTGTGCTAACATCAACACGGTACTGTAATAAAAACAGAACTAAAGATCAATGGAATAGATTAGAAGATACAAGCACAACTACAAACACACTCAGCCACCTTATATTTGATAAAGGGGCCAAACATGTCCACTGGAAGAAAGATAGTCTCTTTAATAACTGGTGCTAGAAAAACTGGCTCTCCATATGCCAAAAACTAAAACTAGAACCATGCCTATCACCATGTACTAAATTAAATTCTAAATGGATCAAAGATCTATATATTAAAACAGAAACACTAAGTCTATTGGAAGACAACACAGGTAGAAATCTTGAAGTTATAGGGGTATGTAGAGAATTCATGAACAAGAATAAAACCACATGGGAAATACTTCCCAGAATCAATAACTGGGATTATTTCTTACTAAGCATTTCTGCATGTCAAAAGAAATCTCCACCATAGTGAATAGAACAACCAAAATTTTGGAAAAAATATTAATGAACTGTCCCTCAGACAAAGGCCTTCTGTCTAGAACATGTAAAGAAGTAAAAAAAAATCAGACCCCTGAAATTCAAAATCCCAATTCCAAAATGAGCATCTGAGATGCATACACAGTTCTCAGATGAAGAAATATGAATGTCAAATAAATACATTAAAAAATGTTCATCATCATTAGTCATTAGAGAAATGCAAATTAAAACCACACTGAGATTCCATCTCACTCCAGAAAGAATGGCCAGGATCGAGAAAACTACCAACAACAAATGCTGGAGAGGCTGTGGGGAAAAAGTAACACTTCTGAATTGTTGGTGGGATTGTAGACTGGTGCAAACACTGTGGAGGTCAGTCTGGAGGTTCCTCAAAAAGCTGGAATTGGAAGTCCCATTTGACCCAGCTATTCCACTCCTAGACATATTCCCAGAAGAACTGAAAACTTCATATCACAGTGATATATGCACACCCATGTTTATAGCAGTACAATTTGTAACAGCCAGACCTTGTAAACAACCTAAATGCCCATCAACTGAGGAATGGGTAAAAAAGATTTTTTATTTTTATACAATGGAGTACTACACAGATATATAGAATGATCACAGTGAGATATTTATCAATAAATGGGTGCAACTTGAGACCATACTCATAAGTGAAATAAATCAAACTCACTTGTATAAATATCATATAGTCTCTCTAGTGTAAGAAATGGTAAGAGTACATAAGATTTTATGGTAATCATGGTTTCCCATTATATTGCTTTGAATTCTTATAATGTTTTTATTCATTGGTTGGATCAGTTTTCTGTTTTGTTTGATTTTATTATGTGTGATTGTATGAACAGCTATTTTGAAGAAAACAAGATATTATGGCAGCCATTGCTGATTGACTATCATTTTTCTTTGAAGTCCTACAATGCTTTTGCTCTTCTGTTTTCATTGTTTCCATTCTGTTGTGTCTGATTAGATTTTATTATGTGTGATGGTATAAACAAATTTTTAAGGAAAATGAGATATTATAGTAGCCATTGTTATTCAGTTTTGAGTATTCTGTAATGCTTTCATTCTCTTGAATGGTTTTACAATATTTTGATATGTTTGATATTATTGTGTGTGAAGGTATACTCAACTATTTCAAAGAAAAGAGACATTATGGTAGTTACCATTGATATCTGGTTGTCTTGTGAAGTGCTATGTTGCTTGCATTGTTCTGTTCTGATTTGCTTTGTTCTGTTCTCTTGTGCTTTATTCTCTTTAAAATAAAAGAATGATCAAAAGAAATAAAAAGGCAACTACATACTTTTTAGGGGAAAACTTGAAGAGGAAGAGACCACTATCATAAGTATGTATGCACCAAATATGGGAGTGCCCAATTATGTAAGACAAAGCTTATTAGACATGAAAAATCAAATGAGCAGTAATGCAATTATAATGGGGGACCTTAACACCCCATTGTGAAAAGAGACAGATCAACCAAAAAAATCAGCAAACAAAAAAAAGAACTAAATCAAAATTGTGAACAAATGTTTCTAGTATATATGTACTGAGTGTTCCAAAACATCATTATACAATTTCTACTCAGCTGCATATAGGTTATTTTCTAAAATAGATCATATACTAGCTCACAGAACATGCTTAAGTAAATGCAAAAGAATAGAAATAATTCCATGCATATTATCTGATCACAGCACAATAAAATTGGATTTTAATGACAAAAACCCACAAGAACCCCATAAACACATGGAAATTAAATATCACTGTCATAAACAAGAAATTAAACAATATTTACAATTGAACAAAAATGCAAATAAAATTACAGGAACCTGTGGGAAACAATGAAAGTATTCCTTAGAGGGAAATTTATAATGCTAAGCTCTCACATCAGAAAAATGGAACAAACACAAATGAACAACCTAATGCTGCACCTCAAACATATAGCAAAAGAAAAGCAAGTCAAGCACAAAGCCCAAAAAAGGGAAGAAATTATAAGGAGTCGAGCAGAAATTAATGCAATTAAAACTAAGAAAGCAACACAAGAATTAGTTAATTGAAGAGTCGGTGCTTTGAAAGAATAAATAAACTTGACAAACCCCTAGCCAAGCTTATTAAAAAGAAGAAAGAAGAACTTAGTGGAAGCCTGCATCAGGGGTAAGCTGCCCAGAACCACCACTGAGGGCCCGCCCTGCCACCAGGAACTTAGCAGAAGCCTGCATCAGGGGTAGGCTGCCTGGAACCACCCCGTGGGCCTGCTCTGCCACCGGGAACTTAGCAGAAGCCTGCATCAGGGGTAAGCTGCCCGGAACCACCACCGAGGGCCTGCCCTGCCACTGCGAACTCAGCAGAAGCCTGCATCAGGGGTAGGCTGCCCAGAACCACCCCGTGGGACTGCCTTGCCATGGAGAACTTAGCGGAAGCCTGCATCAGGGGTAAGCTGCCCGGAACCTCCACCATGGGCCCTCCCTGCCACCGGGAACTCAGCAGAAGCCCACCTCAGGGGAAGGCTGCCCGGAAACTCCACCTTGTGCCCACCCTGCTACCGGGAACATTGAGGAGGCCCGCCTAAGACTGAAAACTGCTCTGGAATGCTTCAGCTAGGCCCACCTTCCCACCTGGAACATCAGAAGATCTCAGCAGGATCCAGTTAGTGTGAGAAAATTTGGAATTTTGCTCCCAGGGGGCAAACTTTGGACCACACTGGATTGACTGTATCAATGTGGTGAGTATACCCCTAAAATAGAGGTGTACAGGGGATAAATAGGGCCAGTAGTAAAACCCCTTCCAACTAACTGTACGACTTTGTTGTGTCTGAATATAGTGTGTGTGATCCCCTCCTACACATAGAAAACACCAGGCAGAGTGAAAATGACAAAATGAAACACCAAAATGCAGTCTCAAACATATAGTTCACCAGAAGCAAGTATAGGAGACATTGAAATAGAGGAGCCCAAAAGTAAGACACTGAGCATCTCTGAAAAGATAGCGAGTGAAATAAAAAAACAACTGCATCAGGCTGTAGAGGAAATCAAATTAGAAGTACTGTCCCATGTAAAGATAGAAATAATAACTTTAGTAAAGGAGTTGTTGAATGCAGCTAAAGAAAAACTAGAGAAAAAAGTACATGAGCATGGGAAAATGATTGAAACTTTGAATGAACAATGTAGAAAACAAGCAGAATTCATGAAACAAACTCAAAGAGACATCCAAGAAACAAAAAATTCTATTGAAAGTGTGCAAAACCACCTAAAGGAAGCTGAGGATAGGATTTCGGACCTTAAGGACAGGATCACAGTTAGTGATCAGGAAAGGATAGAACTTTTAAAAATAACAAAGCAGCATGAAATGAAAATCCAGAAGTTTCCTGATGATGCCAAGAGCAACAATATAAGAATAATGGTCATTAGTGAAGATACAGGAGTCCAGGCAAATGATATGCATAAAGTATTTAAAGAAATAGTAGCAGAAAATTTCGCAAACATGGGGAAAGAATCTGATATGCAGATAAGTGAGGCATATAGAACACCAAACAATCACAATCAACATAAATCCACACCCAGACACATAATAATTAAGATCTCAGACATACAGCATAAAAACAAAATATTAAAAGCTGCCAGAGAAAAGATACAACTCACATATCAAGGAAAGTCCATTAGAATCACGGCAGACTTTTCAGCACAAACCCTCAAGTCAAGAAGAGCTTGCAGTGTGGTATTTCAAGCCCTGAAAGAAAACAACCTTGAACCCAGACTGATGTACCCAGCAAAACTTTCATTCAAATTTAATGGAGAAACAAGATACTTCCATGACAAAGAACAACTGAAGAAATTCATGTCCACCAAACCAACCCTAGAAAGAGTACTGAAAGACATACTAGACAGAGATAAAAATGACCACAATCCCCAAAACAACAACAGAAAAAAACCACCAGGTAGGGTAAGCAATTAAATAAGGGGAAAAGCAGAAAGAAACAACTGGAACATAACATGGCAAAGTCGAGCCAGTACATGGAAATCCATATGGAGAATTCTCAGAAGACTAGATTTGGAAGCCCCATTCAATCCAGCTATCCCCCTCCTGGGTATTTTCCCCAAAAAACTGAAAAGTTCATATCACAGTGATATATGTGCACCCATGTTCATAGGTGCACAACTCGCGATAGCTAAATCCTGGAAACAATCAAGATGCCCATCAACTGCAGAGTGGATGAAAAACGTGGCATTTTTATATAATGGAATATTACTCAGCTATAAAAAATGATGACTTTGAAGCCTTCATAGGCAAATGGAGACAACTTGAGGCTATCCTCATTAGTGAAATAAGTAAGAATCATATTTATAAATATCATATTGTGTCTCTAGTGTAAAAAGTAAATAAGAACTACAAGAGTAATAAAACCAAAATGTTTAATTGCTATTGTAAAAATGAGGAAAGAAACAACTCTAAGGCATATAACTGCATGTATGTTTGATTGTATAAAATAGGTGACCATATTGATGAATCTTTGTTAGATCTTTGAGCAGAACTGTTTGTAGTCTGACTGTTTGAATATTTACTATGTATGTACCCTTTAACTTTGTAACTTGAACAACTACATCCAGGATGACAGTACATAATTTATAAATTACTGATTTCTTAGTGGGGCTTTTTCTCATTCTCCTTTGTCTTTCTTTCTTTTAGAATTCTGTTTTGTTGCTACCCTTTTTTTCTGTTTTTTTTCTTCTCTTTAAATAAAATTTTAAAAATGTATAATTGCTATTGTAAAAAAAGAGGAAATAGGAAGTGCTATAAAAGATACAGCTGCATGTATGTTTAGATATGTGAGATTGATGACCATATTTCTAGGTTCTTGTTGTATTGTTGAACAGATCTGTTTGCACTCTCACTGTTTTAGTGTCTACTTTGTGTGCTTTAATACTGTAACTTGAATAACTATTTCTAAAAGAACAATATGTAATGTATCAACTAGTGATTTCTTACTGTTTATCTTCTTTTCTTGAGATTCTGTAATATTTCTACCTTTTCCTTGTTTTTTTCTCTTTAAATAAAAAATGTATAATTGCTATTGTAAAAAAGAGAAAATAGGAAGTGCTATATAAGATATAACTAACTGCATGTATATTTGTGTGTACAGGATTGTTACCCATATTTCTTAGTTCTTGTTTGATTGTTGAACAGATCTGTTGCAGTCCATTTCGTGTCCTTTAATTTTGTAACTTGAACAACTATTTCTAAGAGAGCAATATATAATTTATCAGCTAGTGATTTCTTAGTTTGATTTTTTTTGAAATTCTGTAATATTTCTATCCTTTTTCTGTTTTTTCCTTTTAAATAAAAATTTTTCTAAAAAAAGTATAAAGAAAAAACTCAAATCCATGCAATAAGAAATTAAAAGTGTGAAATCACTACAGACCCAGTTGAAATACAGAAGATCATCAATACCTACTTCAAAAACCTTTACTCTTCATTTTACTGGAAATATGAACTTGTGGCCTTTTCAGCCTAAACTCTGGTTCTTTGGTACTGGTCTATAGTATTTTTACGACCCTGAGGCAATCTCAGTTTTGACATACAAGCATGAATAACTGCTTTGAACAATTATATCACACTGGCTAAACTAATACAATAAATAATACAATAAGTAATGATAGCATCAAACAGAACACAGAATATTAATGTGATAAGCAATAAATTGCCATCTTTAAGCATATAAAGATTTATAGCTATATAACAAAATCTAAAACATACCACAAAATTGTATACCAATAAAATCCCCTCTTTCTGGTGATTCTACCCTTAGGAATGAAAATTGACAAGGATTAAGGGAAAAATGGAGAAATAGAAGAAGATAAAACATTAGAAGCAAAGCCAGATGATGAAGATTATGCAAGCTTTGGAAAACTGGTGAAGATAACACATGGGAAATAAAGAAGGAAGAAACAGAAACAAGAATATAACAAAACAACAATAAAAACAGTGAAAAAGTTTACACTCATACAAAAATGAGAACAATCAAGGAAAAGACAAAAAAGTAAAATAAAATAAAATAGCAAAGAAAGGAAAAAAAAGAATAAAAAATACCCTCCTCAAGCCATGTTTGTGCTGTCTCTTGTTGACAGAGGGGACAGACATAGCCCAGATCTGTGTTGACTGATCCCAGAAAGTCAGCAGTACAACTAAGATGGGCTAGTGGATAATCCCAATAAATCTACACCTTTAGTACCACTGAAGTTTAGGCTGTTTCTGGTTTCTTGCTGTGAGCCCGAGACCAATGTTGTTCAACCTGCAACACTCTAGGTGCCTTTTGCCAGCTTCAGCTTAGCTTCCTGCTAGTTTGAACTACCTCCCTGACCTCCTGCCAGCTTGAACTTAGCTGTACCTCACTCTGGCACCAGGAATCAGTAGTTAAAGCCTACTCTCAGTTGCTCTTCATCCATTCAATTGGCACCTTTCCAAAAATGGCAACTGGCCAATTGCCCTCTCCTGGGAGACATCTGAACTTGACCAGTCACTGCAGTCTGCAGCATCCACTGTTCCATTCCACTGGTACATTTCTGTGTGAAGACCTGTGGAATTTCCAGTTGTTACCATGCATCTAAAAATTTGAGCCACCCCTCCCACACTGTGGTATGAGGCTCAGGGAGAATGCAACATTGCCACCTTCCTCTTCTGCATTGTAGTCCCTCTTTTTGCTTCTCCTTGTGGGCTCCAATTTTTGCTTCAGAACCTTACTGAGTCCCTACAACTCACTTCCCTCCTTCTCTTCTCATATTTCCAGAGATGCTGTTTCTCCAATGCTCATTATTGTGCCATTTGTCCAGAAATCATTCTCCATGATAACAATAAAACAGATATGCACCAAAAAACAATGTGTGTATTACTGATAAACTACTGAATTTTGTGATTAATTTTGAGTCTTCTGGTGGTGTTTTTGGAATTTTCTTTGTATAAAATCATGTGATCTGCAAATAATTATAATTTAACGTCTTCCTATCTGATTCCTTTCCCTTTTATTTCTTTCTCTTGCCTAATTGTTCTGCCTAATGTTTCCATAGCTATATGTTCTCAGTTTTACAGGAAAAACCTCAGGCTCTCTCCATGTTGGCCATCATTTTGTCATTGATGTCTTTTATGAGATTTAGATAAAGTCCTTATATACCTATTTTCTTTAGGGTTTTGTTGATCATGAATATATGTAGGACTCTATCAAATGATTTTTCCTACATTAACTGAGATGATTATATGATTTTTTATTTTTGTATTTGTGGTATCTTATGCACATTGATTTTCATATGCTATATAACTGAAATGAATTATAATTAGTCATGATGTATGATTTTTTGATGATTTAGTAATATATGTTTACCACTCTTGTCTTGAGGATTTTTGTGTCCATGTTAATTAAAGAATTTAGTCTTTACTGCTCTTTTTGGATTTGGTTTTATCTTGGTTTTGGAATCAGGGCAGTAGAGTTAGAAAAATTGTAAACACTATACAGCCCTAATAATTACCTATGTTCTCATTGTCTTAAGAGAGGTACAAAAATATTTTTAAAGTCTAAGAGGTTGCAATGCCTGAGGTGGCAAATTATTGACACAAGTGAGGGAGGCAGTGGGAGGCACCTAGAACAGAGAGATCTGCTCCTTTAAATAATGGAATCCTGAATTATTGAGTCTTTTTCCTTTTCCCTTTTGCCTGTTCCTGCTGCTTCCATCCTGTGATTTTCAGTAAGTGTGGCTGCTTGCTACATACTATAGAGTCTATGCTTGGTAATTCTTTACTCATTGAACACAAGGATTTAGACAAGTTATATCCACTCAACTGTAAGAAAGGTGATACATGCTTCCAGTACTAACTTTGAGAGTACTACTTCCTTTTCAATTTCAATAAAGAGTTTGAGGAGTACTGACATTAGAGCTTCTCTGAAGTTCTTGTAGAAATTGACAATGAACTTGTATTCTATCCCTCAAGGGGAAAAAATCTGGAATCCAACACGGCTGAAAAGTGGAGGAGTTATGACTGAGAAACTCAGAGAAGATCAGCTAAAAACACAGACAATTAGATGAGGAAGGACATACACTGATGCAAAAAATAAATTTGAAAGAAGAGACATATATAAAACTAAACATACACATAGGAGTTTAAAAGGCACAAAGTAATCCAACAGGACTGCACACAGGCCCTCACTTCATGCACAACATGTAAATTCCCATTTAGAGATGTTCCCAAATAGCTGGCACAATCCAAACATTGTGGCAAAGCAAAGCTGCACAAGACAAATTGGGGTAATATGGGCCTTTTATCTCACTTTTTGTCCAAGAAGAACATCACAGCATGGAAGCATATTTTTTTTTGCTGGAACAGAACAAAGATGAGTGATCAGGGAGCTGCTCCTCCCTCCCACTCACCCATTCATTTTGACTAAGGGCAGAAAAAAGTAAGTGATCACTGCCTGCATTGGAAATGTTCAATATTGGATCCTGAGCACACCTGAGTCACTCCTAGGGGTCTGTAGCTTATTCTTCACAAACTGGGGCATTTGTCTGGCAGAAAGAGCTAAAACTGGTACAGATTGATTCTATACTAAGTATCCCAGGCTTGCTTGAGCCTAGACAAGGCTCTCCCTACCCTTTTCCAGTACTAGTACTTCCAAAGTCCCTGTCTGACATCTAACACTAGTCTTGGGACAGCCAGAGCTTACACAAGGTGCTTCAAGCACCCTGATCACATCAGAGTCTCCACCCTGCATTCAGCCAGAGCCTCAAACACAATAGGCCAGACTTATGACTGGTTAAGCAGCAAGGGTTGATGGTTACCTGTTCTGTTTGGTAGTCCAGATGACCATGAGGCACATACCAGCACTCTGAACTCTTACTAGACTTGCAGACATCTGCCCACATTAGTCTCAGATTTGACTCTCCTCTGACCATCTGCAGAACTAAGAGTCAAATCTGAGAGCCCACAGGAGGCTCCAAATATCAGGAGCCTTTGCACAAACCCTAGAATAAAAATCAGCTAACTAGCATTAGCCCCCAACCAGAAGAAATCAAAGAGAGCCTCAGAATAAAGGATCCACACCTTCCCTGATGTGGCTCCCAGCTTTCAGGTCTGCCACACAAAAGGGACTGCAGAGAGTGGATCCCTTGAAAACAATAGCCTCCATACCTACTCACAGACTACAAGGAGCTGAAATACATAGAATTTTTTTTTTCTTTCTTCTTGTTTTTTTTTCTGTCTATTATTGGTACTATTTTTCTTCTTCACTATTTTGTATTTTGGTGGAGGTTGGAGTTTCACCATCCATTTTCTTATTCCCATTTTATCTTTTTAAATTTAAGATAAAAATATACAAAAAAATCCAAAAAGCAATACAGACAAACAACAAGAAACCAAATACCATAACAGTATAGGTTTACAGAGCAAGATGATAGTAATTTGACAATTATTGTAATATTGCATACTGTTACCTTCAAGAGGGTTGCTTAGATTATGATATAGTCATGTAAAATGGATCTAAACATATGAATATTAGCTGTTCCTTTCCAATAACTAATACAATTAGTAGTTATTTTAGTAGTCATATAATGACTACTAATACAATGAGTATATATATATATATATATGATAACTAAAATTTATGTCTTTTTCCTTTTCACTTCCTTCTTTCCTCTTTTCCCTTATTCTTATTACTTTTCCTCTTTGAACAGTTTCTTACCCTTGCACAGTATTTATTGTAGATTCTGGGACATATATAATTTTTAAGCTTTTTATTCTAGGGTAACAATTCAGTATTTACACATATGCATTTGATTTATTTCACTTATAAGTATGGTCTCAAGTCATATCCATTGACTTATAAAAGTCTCAATGCAATCTTTCTTTATAGCTGCGTAGAACGCCATTGCATAAAAATATCACATTTTAAAAATCCATCCCTTGATTGATGGGCACTTGATCTGTTTCCAAGATTTGTCTGTTACAAATTGTGCTGCTATAAACATGGGTGCATATATATTGATGTGGTATGATATCTTCAATTCTTCTGGGAAAATGCCCAGAAGTGGGATAGCTGGGTCAAATGGAATCTCTAATCCTAGCCTTTGGAGGAATCTCCACACTGATTTCCACAGTGGATGCACCAGTCTACACTCCCACCAAAAGTGGAAAAGTGTTCCTTTTTCCCCATAGCCCCTCCAGTATTTGTTGTTGGTTGATTTCTTGGATTTTGGCCATTCTTTTTTTTTTTTTTTGCTGCCTCTGGGATGGAACTCACAACCTCACATTTAAAGAGTGGGGCCTTATCCAACTAAGCTAAACCCGGGAGCACTTTTGGCCATTCTTTCTAGGCTTAGATAGAATCTTATTGTTGTTTTAATTTGCATTTCCCAAATGACCATTGATGTTGAACATTTTTTTCATATATTTTTTGCCATTTGTATTTCTTCATCTGAGAAGTGTATATTCCTCTCAGATGCACATTTTTTGATTGGGTCCTTGAATTTTGGGGGTCTGATTTTTTTAAAATTCTTTATATGTTCTAGATAGAAGTCCTTTTTCTGAGGGACAATTGGCTAAGATATTTTCCCAATTCGTGGGTTTTCCTTTCACTTTGTTTGAGATTTCCTTTGACATGCAAAGACTTTTTAATAAGACAAGATCTGTGTTGATTCTGGGAAGTGTTTCTCATGCAGTTTGATTTTTGTTTATGAACTCTACCTACACCTATGTCGTCATGATTTCTACCTACTTTGTCTTCCAGTAGATATAGTTTTTCTGTTTAATATTTAGATCTTTGATCCACTTTGACTTTAGATTAGTGCATGGTTATAGGCATGGGTCTAGTTTTAATTTTTGGCATATGGAAAGCCAGTTTTTCCAGCACCACTAGTTAAAGAGGCTCTCTTTCTTCCAGTGAACATGTTTGGCCCCTTTGTCAAAGATAAGTTGACTGAGTGTGTTTGTAGTTATGGCTGCATCTTGTCATCTATTCCATTGATCTTCAGGGTTTTTTTTTTATTCCAGTACCATGCTGATTCTATCACAGTAGCTTTGCAACATAATTTCAAGTTGGATTATCCCCCCTTTAATATTACTTTATTTTACCTGTTTGGATTTTATTCTCCTTTTGTTCTCTCTGGCTTCCCCCTTTTCACTCCCTTTAACTATTTCAACTAGTCACCTTAATACTTTTTTCTTATTTTCTTTTCCTCTAGTTTATTCTTCACTCCCTATTATTTATCCTTTTCTTAGGCAATTGTCTCTGTTACTCTTACCCAATATCACTAATTTTTCCTTACTACTTCACAGCACTATCTGCATAAATCTTACCACATTCTTCATTCATATCTACCTTTGCTTTATTTTTCATAATCTATATCCCTTTTCTTCAGACTACCATAACCATAACATTTACCTTTATAAAAGTGTAGGTACCTCACTGTATCTTACTGTGGTGGAATACTGCTCTATGGGAAAAGGTGTAAAATTGCTCTATTGGGTGAATATTGATTGTATACAATTTTTTACTTGTCTTAAATTTTGTATATAACTGTAAATCTTGTGCCAAGGGTTAAAGGTGGCAAAGTATTAGTTATTACAATTTGTCTTTTCCCATTTGTGCTTGATACTATAATTATTACTGATTAAACTACAATAGACAAAGTGACATTGTGATCAATTGATCCTCCTTGTATGGCAATACCTAGATTGTCTGGAGGTCATAAACAATAGTATGACCTCATGTGAAAAAACTCTTTGCTAGGCCAATCAACTGAAGTCTTTTATCTCTAGTGAAGAGAAGAGGTAAGATGTTGGGACTGACTTAAAAACCAAAAACCAGCTATGCCTAGAAGACACCTCTGAAAAGCAGGTATTACCTATCCAATGCTAGTCTCAATATTAGTAATGAAACTGCCTAACATAAGGAAATTATAAGCCTCAATGTGGAAAACAAATAAATTAAAAAAGAGAAAATGAGAAAATACAGATCAAGGTGCAATACAAAATATCAAATTCACACAAAGCAAACCCAGAGGACATTGGAATGAAAGAAATTAAAATCCTCATAGCTGAAGTGAAATGGTAGCAGAAGTATCAAAGCAAATTAACAATTCCTTAGACAAAAACAAAACAGAAATAATTACATAGATATCCAAAGGCATTATGACTATAATAGAAGAAATGGTTTGCTAATCTAAAATAGATTTGGATCAAAAGAAAGAGTAGCTTAGGGAAATCATGAATGCCCAACATAAGAAAGAAATGAATACCACAAAACAGATGCAAAAAGATATCCAGGAGATTAAAGACCCACTTGAATGTAAACACTACAGAATCAACCAATGTGATGATAGAATATCAGATATAGAAGACAGGGTTATGATTGTTGATCATCAAAAGAAAGGCTTATTATTCTGCTTTTGGTTTTAGTGGCTACCATTATTTCTCTTGTTTTCTTCAAAACAATTGTCCATAGTTTCCCATACCTTCACACACAATAAATTCAAAACGAAAAATAGTATAAAACCAGTCAAAACAAAATGAAAGCATACTGGGCTTTCAAAACCAGACAATAGGAAATCAACTATGGCTTCCAGAATGTCTCTTGTTTTCTTCAAAATAGCTGTCCATACCTTCACACATATTGAAATCAAATAATAGAAAATGGACTAAAACCAATCAAAACAAATTAAAGCATTTTTGGACTTCAAAATAAGATGATAGGAAATCAGCAATGGCTACCAAAATGTGTCATTTTTTTCAAAGTAGCCATTCATACCATCACACATAATGAAATCAATTCTTATAAATGCTTTAGGAGAAGTTCTAAGCATGTACAAGCCTATACACATACATCTATCCTTTCTGTATTAGAGAGAAAAACAAAGCAAAACAAAACAAAAGAAAAAAGAGTCAAATAAAAAACAATGACCCCAAAACAATGACAATATAGGTTTTCAAAACAACATAGTAGGAACATAAAAAACATTATTTTGCATAGTTATCTTCAGAAGAGTTGCTTAATTTACCAGATATATATCAAGGGATAATGCAAAAAGAATCCAAGAGCTAATAGATGGTACCAACAAAAATAATATCAGATTAATTGGAATCAATGAAAAAAATCAGAAAACAGCACAAAAAACATTTTTAAAAACCTGTTCATTGACGTAATATCAGAAAATTTACAAAGCATAGGAAAGCAGTTTGACCTACAACCCCACCACCACCATTGTCAAGGGTCCTCAACAAGCCATGCTGCCACTGGCACTGCCATGGGCCTCTGGAAAGTTGTGCTGCTACTGCGTCTGCCACAGTAACCCAGAAAGCTGCATGCTGCTGTCACCATGGTCCCCAGCAAGTGAGCACAACTGGTGCTGCTGCCATGGGCAGCAGAATACTTTATCCTATGGAGTACAAGAAAACCAGCAATTGGAGAGTGAGGTGAACCAGTTCTGTGCTTTGGCACACAGACAAGTAGAAAAGAAGTCCCATTTTACTCCAAAGGGAATAGCATGAACCATAGCAGAACAGACATGGGTCACTTCACTTCCAAAGCCCGATAAGGAAAGAGACATCCAGTCATAGTAGGCTGTTGGCGGTTGGGAAGCAGGCTAGAAGGAAATGTGCTGGGAGGTAGGAGATGAATCTATTCAGGTGGGTGCCAAAAGTCAATTTTAACCCTAAAGACTAAACAAAGGACCAGAAAAGTCTTTCTGGTCTGGGACAGTACAATAGACCTGACACAGCAGCACAAGCAAGCAAACCCCTTGTCCTTCTACAGGACAAGGCCATACATCCATCACCTGACAATCGGAGAGTAAAAGGACCTAGTGGTGTGTAACCAAGGAAGATGTGCAAGATCTGGAAGGAAACAGCTGTGCACAGGTCTGGGAGAAACCCCTGGGTTTCTCTACTAAAGATCATGACAGCATCTGGAATAGTGACACAGAGCCAAACACAGTAAAGAGAAGTGGACATCGAAAAACTGGTCAGCTGAAGACCAGTCCTAGCCATCAAAAGCAGAGGACATGATCACCCTCTCACACAACACAAATTCTACAGAAAAATGGTGGAGTTACATAGTACATCTCTGGGATCCAACTTGGACACTAGCACAGAACTGTGGCCATCAGAGGAATTGTATTATCTTTCTTTTTCCTTTCCTTTCCTTTCCTTTCCTTTCCTTTCCTTTCCTTTCCTTTCCTTCCTTTTTTTCTTTTCTTTCTCTTTTGTGTTTGATTGGAGTTCTTTTTTCAGGCTGATTGTGGTAGAGCTTTTTGTTTCTTTCTATCCTTTGCTTTGCTTTGTTTTTTGTTTATTTGTCTTATTGTGTTTGTTTGAATGTGGTTTCTTTTTATTGTTTTTTTTTCCTTTAGGCTAATTAAATTTCTTACTTGTATTTTTCTTTTGTTCTACTCATCTTTCCCCAGATTATCTCTCCTGGTTTTATAATACTTCCAGGTGAATGAGTATCATTTCTTTTTTTCTGTTCTGCATCTGTACTCTTTTGCTTTCTCTTTCATTCATTCTTTTCTGTACTCTTTTTCATCTTCCCAAAACTAAGTGGTCATACATAGCTTTACAGCCTTGATTGCACTACAGTTCTTTTCATTCATCTCTATTTTGTCCTCTATCCTTCTAAAAAAACACCCAAACAGGGTAAAATCAATTTACCAAGGGGAAACTCATTGCACACAAGATACTGGTATATGTTGGATTTTGTTAAATAACTGTAGAGCCTGCTTCTAAGGGTAAAGGTAACAAATTAAGAGTTATCACAGTTTGTCAATTGGTAGGTCATGGTTGCTGATATTGTTATTATAGACAGCTAATTTAGAATATTACAGGCAGCAAGAACTCGAAGGAACAGTGCAGAAGACCAGATATCTTGGAACCTTGGAAGAACCAGACATCTCCCACTGTGAGCCAAATCTCAAGACAAAAGGAAAAACAAATACACACACCTTAAAGATAAACCTCTAGGATTCATATTCTAAATAGTTATCACCTTGATTTCTCGATTACCATGAGGAAGCCAGAAGGAGCCACTAATCCAAACACCTATACACAAAAGCTCTGTTCCCAATTGCTACATGACTCACTTCCCTACTGGATCCTGATTTAATCAATCTTACCTGAGCAACTATACTCATAACCTTATTGGTTGACCATAGTTCTGTCTGACCTCAAGCCTACCTTGTGAGTTCCCATTTTTCCCCACTTTAGACCTACTCCACCTAATGGTTTCACTCTACAAAAATCTCTAGAAAAGGTAGAGTCCTTGGTAACACACTCAGGACCTCTTGTGTTTCTCTCTGACAGAAGCTTTCTCTCTCATAATAATTATATCCTGCTGTTAATCCCCATTGTTTCTAAAATTCATTCATCAACTTTAGAGAACACAAACTCATGCCAGATATCTAGTAGGTTGGGATATTCTTTCCCCAATATCATTATTATTAATGATACTACCTTAGCAAAGATGTCATACATGCTGTAGTCAGTTTTTCCTACTCAGATGAGAACATTGTAATAGTTTGAGGTAATGACCATCACTATAATCCAATACCAAAGGAGATGATGCTGAACTAAATAAATATCATCTTCTCATCCTTAATAAATTAGGAAAGACAAAGACCAAGAACCACCTAGAAGACATCTCTCAGAAATAGATGATTCCTAGAAAAGTGTCAATACTAGGAATAAAGATATCTATAATAGGAAATATATAATAACCAACACAGAAAATGAAAATAGAAAATGAGAAGAAAGGGAAACGGAGACAATATCCATTCCCATCACTGCTCACAATTGCAGGAACCCAGGTGAAGGGTACCACAGCTTGTGGCCATTCCCATTGCCACTCAAAATTGTGGAAACCCAGGAGAAAAGTGCCTGAGATGACAGCCACTCCCACCATCTCCCATCCATTGAGGGAACCTAGGTGAAGTGCACCAGAGGCAGTGACCATTCCCATTGCCCCTCGCCATCTTGGGAACCCAGATGAGGGATGATAGATGCTGGAACCATTCTCATCACCTCTCTGTCATGGAGAAAAACAAGGTGAATGGCACCTCAGGAAGGCAGCCACTACACTTCTTACCACCTGGAATGAGGCAAATCACTTGAAAAGGCCCAAAGACCAGAAGCAATGCCAGTGACACCATAGTTGACACAGTCCCAACTAGGGAGCAATGGACAGACAGGGGAGGCTTGTGGTGTGAAAACTCAGGAGTGACAAACAATACAAGACTACAGGTGACTATGGTCTTTGTAGGACCAGAAAACAGCTCAGAAAAACTCCAGGATTGACAGAAGGCATCGCTGAAGAGCATACTTTTCCTAGAGAGGCCTTGATACTAGTGACATACCTACCTGATACAAAAAATCACAAGGACCAGAATAGAAAACAGAGTAAAAAGTTTTTAAAATAGAAAATGACATGATAAAGAAGCAAAACACAATCTCAGATCACCAGTCTACAATTCCAGGAGACATTGACATAGAAGAAAACCAAACAACTGACATTTCTGAAATGATGGCAATTGAAGTAAAGAAACCGATCAGTGAGGCTACAGAGGAAATCAGATCACAAATAGTCTCTCCAGTTAAAAAAAGAAATGTCAACATTTTTAAAGGAATTCCTCAGTAAATCTAGAGCAGTAATAGATAAGGAAATAGCCTACCACAGCGATCCCAACTGAGCTGTGAAACCATGGGACTCTGCCTAGAACTTGGTAGCCTCCCACCCAGCATCCCCAGACTCTGCAGGACCACAGGATCATCACTCAGGCCATGGTTGGGTCCTGTCCAGCAACTTCCAGGAAGTTGGGAATCACTGTGTGTGAGCTGAAGCCTGCCACATTGGTCCCTATCTAGTTGTGCAGTCATAGAACTCTGCATATAACCTGGTAGGCCCCAGCCAGTGTCCCCAAACACTGTGGGACCTTAAGGTTGTCACCTGAGTCCTGGATGGGCCCTGCCAAGTGTCCTCCAGGTAGCCAGGAGCTACTGTGTGTGAGCTGAAGCCTCCAAATAATCCCTGCCTAGCTGTGCAGTGGTGGGTCTTTGCTTGGAACCTGGTGGAAAAACACACAGAGACCCCAACAAGCCAGGGAGCTTTGGTGGGTGACATGGCATGAGGCAAAAGCCTGCACAGTATACTCTATATACCAATGAGCCTTACTAAACCACTCAGAACTTGGTAGGGCCCTGCCCAGTGACCTCAATGAGCTGGAGTGTTTCAGTGAGCCATGTGGGGAGTGCTGAAGGTCCACTCAGTGTGCACACCCTATTCACTACGGAAACAAGATATACAAGAAAATGAAAAAACAAAAGAGCAAAATGCAGCCTCTAACCTCCAGCCTATCCCTAGGAGATGGACAAACCTAGGAGACATGGACATAGAAGAAACTGTAAGTCATATCCCTGAAACTTCAGAAATGGCAAGAACTGAAGTAAAGAAGCAACTCCAAGAAGCTATAAAGGAACACAGGTCAGAAATAAACTCCCAGGTAAAAGAAGAAATGATAAACATAATAAAAGAAATGCTGAACACATCTAAAGAAGACCTGGTTAAAAAAATCAAGAAGCACAGCAAAAAGATGGAAACTTTGCATAAGAAACATAAGAAAACATTAGACTACATTAAACAGATTCATGACACATCCAGGAAATAAAAATTCCATGAAAAGCTGGCAAAACCACATGAATGAATGTGAAGATAGACTTTCAGACCTAGAAGAAAAGATGGCAGCTAGTGAACAAGAAAGAAAAGATGTTAAAAATAAGGAATCAGGAAATAAAAATTCAACAGTTACAAGATGATGTGAGGAAAAATAATACAATATTGATAGGTGCCATTGAAAATGAAGAAGACAACACAAAAAATCACAAGATTATTTACAGAAATAATAGCAGAAACATTCTTAAGTAAATGCAAAGGTATTGAAATCATCCCATGCATAATATCTGACCATAGTGCATTGAACTTGGAAATTAATGGCAAAAGAAATTGCAAAACCTGCATAAATACAAGGAAATTAAATAACAAACTTTTGAACAACCAGTGGGCTACAGATGAAATTAAAGAAGAAATAAAGCAATACCTACAATTCAATGAAAATGCAGGAACAACATACTGTAATCTGTGGGATGCAATGAAAGGGGTCTTAAGAGGGAAATATGTAGCAATAAGTTCTAACATGAAGAAAACAGAATGAGCACAAATAAACAACCTAATGCTCCATCTCAAGCTTTTGGAAAAAGAAGAGCAAGCTAAACCCAAAGCTTATAGAAGAGAGGACATTGTAAAGATTAGAGCAGAAATAGATGTAATTGAAACTAAAAAATCGAGCGGAAGCCTGTGTAAGGCTTAAGCTGCCGGGAACCTCCGCTGTGGGACCACCCTGCCAATGGGAACATCGAGGAAGCCTGCCTCAGGAGTAAGCTGCCTGGAACCTCCCCCGTGGGCCTGTCTGCCACCAGAAATATCGCAGAAGCCCGCCTCAGGGTTAAGCTGCCTGAGGCCTCCCCTGTGGGCCCACCCAGCCAACCCGAAACATTGCAGAAGCATGCCACAGGCTGAAAACTTCCCTGCACTGCTTCTGCTGGGCCCGCCCTACTACCTGGAACATCAGAAGACCTCAGCAGGCTCCAGTCAGAGTGAAAAAACTTGGAGCTTCACTCTCAGTTGGTGAAACTTGGACTGCAGCTGAATAACTGTGTCAGTGTGGTGTGTATGCCCCTAAAATAGAGGTAAACAGTGGATAAATAGGACCAGTAGTAAAATGCCCTGCAAATAATGGTAAGACCTTGGTGAGTCTGAAAACAGTGTGTGTGATCCCCTCCTACACATATAAAACATCAGGCAGAGTGAAAATGGCAAAACAAAAAAGCAAAATGCAGCCTCAAACATATAGTTCACCAGAAGCAACTAAATGAGACACTGAAATAGAAGACCTGAAAAGTAACACACTGGGAATCTCTGAAAAGGTAGTGAGTAAAATAAAAAAAAAGAAATCCATCAGGCCATAGATGATATCAAATTAGAAGTATTCTCCCATGTAAAGACAGAAATAACAACCTTAGTAAAAGAGTTGTTGAATGCAGCTACAGAAGAAATAGAGGAAAAAAATACAGGAGCATGAGAAACTGATTGAAACCTTGAATGAACAATATAGAAAACAAGCAGAATTCATGAAACAAACTTAAAGAGACATCCAAGAAACAAAAAAGTCTATTGAAAGCATGCAAAACTGCCTAAAGGAAGCTGAGGATAGGATTTCGGACCCTGAGGACAGGATCGCAATTAGTGATGAGGAAAGGACAGAGCTTTTAAAAATAACAAAGCAGCATGAAATGACAATCCAGAAGCTTCATGATGATGCCAAAAGCAACAATATAAGAATAATGGGCATTAGCAATGGTATAGGAGCCCAGGCAAGGGACATACATAAACTATTTAAAGAAATAATAGCAGAAAATTTCCCAAACATGGGGAAAGTATCTGATATGCAGATAAGTGAGGCATATAGAAAACCAAACAGTCACAATCAACATAAATCCACACAGAGGAAGGACTAACAATTATAAATATGTATGCACCAAATACAGGAGCAACCAACTATATAAGACAGATACTAATGGACATGAAAAACCAAATACACAAGAACACAGCTATAACAGGAGATCTTAACAGCCCATTGTCACAAAGAGATAGATCAACTACACAAAAAGTCAGCAAAGAAATAACAAAACTGAATCATACCTGTGAGCAATTGGACTTAGTATACTTTTACAAAGTGTTCCACACAATCACATCAGAATACACATTATTCTCAGCTGCACATGGGACATTCTCCAAAATAGACCATATATTATCCCATAAAACATTCTTAAGTAAACACAAAGGTATTGAAATCATACCATGCATACTATCTGACCATAGTGCAATGAAATTGGAAATTAATGGCAAAATAAATTGTAAAACATGCATAAATACATGGAAATTAAATAACAGCCTTTACAAAAACCAGTGGGCTGCAGATGAAATTAAAGAATAAATAAAGAAATACCTACAATTCAATGAAAATATAGAAACAACATACTGGAATCTGTGCCATGCAATGAAAGTGCACTTAAGATGGAAATATATAGCAATAAATTTCATATCAAGAACACAGAATGAGCACAAATAAACAACTTAATGTTCCATTTCAAGCTTATAGAAAAAGATCAAGCTAAACCCAAAGCTCATAGAAGAGAGGAAATTGTAAATATTAGAGCAGAAGTCAATGCTATTGAAACTAAAAAAAACCCAAAGAATTAATGAATCAAAAAGCTGTTTTTTAAGAGAACAAACACAATTGACAAACCCCTAGCTAACCTTATCAAGAGAAAGAAGGAAAAAACCCAAATTCATGCAATAAGAACTGAAAAGGGAGCAATTACTACAGATAGCATGGAAATTCAAAAGATCATGAATACCTAATTTGAAAATCTCTACTCACATACAGTGGAAAACACAGAGGAAATGGACAGATTTTTAGAAAAATATTAACTACCAAAGCTAAAACAAGAAGATATGGCAATTTTGAACAACCCAATATCAGATATTGAAATTGAAAATGTAATTAAAAACTTACCAACAAAGAAAAGCCCAGGTCCTAATGGAGTCACAGCTGAGTTCTACAAGAAACTTAGAGAAGATTTGAGGCCAGTACTCCTTAAACTCTTCAGTGAAAACAAGAAGAAAGCAATCCTCCCTAAATCATTCCTGGAAGCAAGTATTACTATGATACCAAAACCAGAGAAAGAGTCAACCAAAAAAGAGAACTATAGGCCAATCTCACTAATGAACATTGATGCAAAGATCCTCAACAAAATACTGGCAAATAGAAGGCAGCAAATCATCAAGAAGATTATACATCATGACCAAGTGGGGTTCATTCCAGGAATGCAGGGATAGTTTAACATACCCAATTCAATAAATGTGATACACCTCATCAACAGAGCCAGAAACAAAAACCACATGGTCATCTCAATAGATGCAGAAAAAGCTTTTGACAAAGTCCAACACATGTTCATGATAAAAACCCTTGAGAAACTCAGAATACACGGTGTCTACCTCAAACTTATAAAGGTCATCTATGACAAACCAACAGCCAACATTATACTAAATGGACAAAAACTGAAAGCTTTCACTTTAAAATCAGGAACAAGACAAGGATGTCCACTATCACCACTCCTTTTCCATATAGTTCTGGAAACACTAGCCAGGGCAATCAGGCAAGAGAGATAAATAAAAG
>PVLA01012414.1:0-44627 GCA_004027455.1 Hydrochoerus hydrochaeris | reverse complement strand
CACTAACATACCTCATAGATCTAGAGAAATCACTCCTAAAATTCATCTGGAACCAGAAGAGACCTAGAATAGCAAAGGCAATTCTAAGCAGCAAAGCCAAGGCAGGAGGCATCACAATCCCTGACTTGAAGTTATACTACAAAGCTACTGTAATAAAATCAACATGGTATTGGAATAAAAACAGACCTGAAGATCAATGCACTCAACCACCTTATCTTTGATAAAGGGGCCAAGCATGTTCACTGGAAGAATGACAGTCTCTTTAATAAATGGTGCTGGAAAAATTGGCTATCCATATGCCAAAAACTAAAATTAGACCCATGCCTATCACCACATACTAAAGTAAAATCCAAATGGATCAAAGATCTAAATATGAAAACAGAAACACTAAATCTGTTGGAAGACAAAACAGGTAAAAATCTTGAAAACATAGGGGTAGGTAGAGAATTCATGAACAAGAACCAAACTGCATGCGAAATACTTCCCAGAATCAAAAACTGGGATCACATCTTATTAAAGAATTTCTGCATGTCCAAGGAAATCTCCAGCAGAGTGAAAAGAAAACCTACAAACTGTCCCTCAGACAAAGGACTTCTGTCTAGAACTTATAAAGAATTTTAAAAAATCAGACCCCCAAAACTCAAAGACCAAATCCAAAAATGGGCATCTGATATGAACACACAGTTCTCAGATGAAGAAATATGAATGGCAAATAAATACATGAAAAAATGTTCATAATCATTGGTCATTAGAGAAATGCAAATTAAAACCACACTGAGATTCCATCTTACTCCAGAAAGAATGGCCAGGATCAACAAAACTACCAACAACAAACACTGGAGAGGCTGTGGGGAAAAAGGAACTCTTCTGCACTGTTGGTGGGAGTGTAGACTGGTGCAACCACTGTGGAGGTCAATCTGGAGATTCCTCAAAAAGCTGGGGTTGGAGGTCCCATTTGACCCAGCTATTCCACTCTTAGGCATATTCCCAGAAGATCTGAAAACATCTTACCACAGTGGTATATGTGCACCCATGTTTATAGTGGCACAATTTGTAATAGCCAGATCTTGGAAACAACCTAAGTGCCCATCAACCGAGGAATGGATAAAAAAAATTGTAGTACTTTTATACAATGGAGTACTACTCAGCTATAAAGAATGATCACATTGAGAAATTTATAAATAAATGGATGCATCTTGAATCTATACTCATAAGCAAAATGAATCAAACTCACATGTATAAATACCATATAGTCTCCCTAGTGTAAGAAAAGGTAAGAGTACAGAAGATTTTATGGAAATCATGTTTCACCATTATACTGCTTTGATGTCTTATGTCTTCATTCATTGGTTCAAATGGTTTTATTGTTTTGTTTGATCTTAATATATGTGATCATATGAATAGTTACTTTGAAGACAAGACAGTATGGTAGCCAGTATTGATTTAATATCATCTTGCTCTGAAGTCCTACCATGCTTTTTTTTTCTATTACCATTAGTTCTATCACATTGTGTCTTATTGGATTTTAATCTGTATGATAGTAAAAACAAAATTTTTATGGAAAATGAGATAATATAGCAGCCATTGTTCATCCTATGGTTATTTGGTTCAGAATGTCTTGGAATACTTCCATTCTCTTGAGTTGTTTATTCTACTTTATTATGTTTGACATTCTTGTGTGTAAAGCTAAGCTCAACTATTTCAAAGAAAGAGACATTATGATAGCTACCGTTAATATCCAATTGTCTTGTTGTGAAGTGCTGTGCTGCTTACATTGTTCTATTCTGATCTGCTTAGATCTGTCCTCTTTTGTTTTATTCTCTTTAAAATTAAAAAAGAACTAAAAAAGTAACAAGGAAACAGGCAGTAACAATACAAAGGCTAGAAGAGGACAAGAAAAGCTATAATTTAAAAAGAAGAAATGTGAATGAAGAAGCAGGAATACAAACAGGTGACTTACAAAAGCTAGTCATGGAAATAATTAAGTAAAACTTCCTTAGCATGGGAAAAGAAAATGATACGCAGATATATGAGGCATACTGAACTCCAGCCACCTACAACCAAAACAGAGCTACACCCAGACATATAATAATCAAGATACCAGAAATTCAATATAAAACCAGAATATTAAAAGCCATCAGAGAAAAGAAACAGATCACCTATGAAGGAAAGCCCATCAAGGTCATGGCAGACTTCTCGACACAGACCATCAGATCAAGAAGAGCTTGGAGCAAAGTCTTCCAAGCCCTGAAAGAAAATAAGCTCCTGCACAGATTGATGTAACCTGAAAAACTGTCACTAGAAATTAATGGAGAAACAAGATGCTTCCACGACAAAGAGAACTGGGGGAATTTGTGACCACCAATCCAACCCTACAGAGAATACTGAAGGACATTCTAGAGAGTGAGGAAAAAAAATACTAGGATTTCAGGAACAATGGCATAAAGGCCTCAATGAGTGGGGCAGGCAGTAGAATGAAGGAGAAAAGTAGACAAACAATGGCAGAAAAATAGCATAGCAGACATGAGGCAGAGAAGTTTGGCTATATCTCTAACATAGACAGCCTTGATACACTTTTAAAAAAAAAGACAGGCAGAGTAGATCAGGAGGTAGGGTCCATCGAGATGCTCTGTATAGGAACTATAATCAACCTGAGACCTGAGAGAGGGTTTATGGATCAAAAATCAAATATGAGAAAACAATGCTCTATGTGACAGGGAGCCAGAGAGAAAGAGGAACAACTCGACCACCACCTGCAGATAGGTTGAAAAGACAGGATACTTAAGTGCAGTAGAGAACTACTCAGCTGTAACAAAGGAAAACCTTGAGGCTTTTGTAGGTAAAGGTATACAACTTGAGATCAAGTCCAGGAGTGAGAAGATTCAGAACCACTTAGGTAAATAGCAGGTTGCCCCCCCAGTCTAAAAACTGAGGGAGTTGGTGGGACCCAAAATGTACAGCACCCTGTGGGTGTGAAAGGGGAGGAATAGTCTAAAGAAAGAAGACAGAGGATATTGTTAATAGTGTACCAGGATTTAAAACCCACATTACTCACACCACTCTGCTTAGATGGATTATATTCTGTTCCAGTTTGTCTACTTGTACTAGATTTGAGAGCACAGACAGTTATCCTGAAAATAGCAGGATACAGTATGGTAATCATCCTTAATTTCCTATTAACTTAATCTGGAGTTCTGTATAACTTACACTGTTTTACCATGACTGATCTTAATTTAATCTGGTTTGTTAGATTGCTGTTTTGTATTGACAGATTTTATTCAAAGCTGTTATGATTGATAATATCAAGTCTGAAAGTATAGTCAACTACACTGAAGTGTCAAAAATATGCACTGACAGGGAGCATATCTTTCATTACATAGGTTCATTGTGAGGTAAGGAATATGGAAGGATGAAACACCTGCAAGACAACACAAAGAAAAAAATACATAAGAATAATTGGTGTAAATGAAAAAGCAGGAGTTAACACAAATCACATAAAAAATTATTTATAGAAATAATGGCAGAGGAATCAGCCATTGTGGGACCCAGGCAGCTGCAGAAGAAGGCAATTTGCCTGCCCTCTAGGTAAGCACCTCCCTCCAGTGTGAGCCAGAAGTAGATCCAGTCAGTGGCTCCTGTGAGCCTAGCAGCATGCAGGCTGGAAATCAAATATCCAATCCACCACCACCACCACCACCACCCCTGGTTAGTAACTTGGGACAGAGGTCTGAGCATGTCTTGAGAGGATGACCATATGCAATATAGCAAATATGGGGGATTTCCCTCCATCCTCTGTTTGAAGGCAAAGTTTTTTTTTTTCACTGCTTTGTTTCATTACAATTAATTGTATTACCTATTCAATATTCTCTTTTGAATGGTTTTGTAATGTTCTGTTTTTTACTTGATTTTGCTATAGCTAACTGATTAGACAACTATTGTGAAGATATATTATGATACCTATTACTGTTATCCCGGTATCCTGCTGTGAAGTTCTGTACCACTTTCACTGCATTGTCTCAATTGGCTTTGTTCTGTCTTGTTCTTTGGTATTTTTACTACCTTCAAAATTAAAAAAAAAAGAAAGAAAGAATGGTGTAAAATTAGCCAAGTATGGGAAAAGAATCTGACATACAGATACATGAGATATATAGAACTCAATTAGTCATAACCACAGTAAATCTGTACCCAGATATACAGTAATCTTGGATCCCAGAAATTCAGCACAAGAACAGAATATTAAAAGAGAAAAAAACAGATCACCTACAAAGGAAAGTTCATCAGAATCATGACAGACTTCTCAACACAAACCATCAAGGCAAGAGGAGCTTGGAGTGATGTAGAGTCCTGAAATAAAACAACTTCCAGCCTAGACTGATGTACCCTGAAAAACTATCTTTCAAAATTAGTGAAGAAAGAAGATACTTCTATGACAAAGAACAACTTAAGAAATTCAGTACCATACTATGAAGTGTTCCAAAAGACATTCTAGACACAAAAATGACCACAATTACAAGAACAGCAAAACAAAGAAAACACCAACTAGGGCAAACAACTAAATAGAGAGAAAAAGCAGAGAACCAACAGCAGGAAAATAGCACGACAAACACAAGTCAATACTTATCACTTATAATCATCAATGTAAGTTACCTCAATTCACCAAACAAGCAGACTGGCAGAGTGGATCAAGAAACAAGATCCAACAAGATGCTGTATAAAAGAAACACATTTACCTCAAAAAGAAACTCATAGACTAAAAGTCAAAGGATGGAAAACAATACTCCATGCAAAAGGAACCCAGAAAAAAAAGGCATGGGTAGCTATTCTGTTTGCTGACAAAGCAAACTGCAAACCAAGAATGATCAGAAGTGATAAAGAAAGTCACTACATACTGGTTAGATGAAAACTTCAAGAGACAGAGATAACCATCATAAATATATATGCATGAAATACTTCAAAATATCAACAACTGGGATCTCATCTTATTAAAAAGCTTTTTTTTTTTTTACCGATGATCTAACTCACTACCTTGCACTTTCCTGGTAGGCACTTACGCCATTGAGCTAAATCCCCAGTCCTATTAAAAAGCTTTCGCACAGCAAAATAAATCACCAACTAAGTTAAAAGACAACCCAAGGAGTGGGAAAAGTTTTTAATCAATTGTCCTTCAGACAAAGAGCTTCTATCTAGAACATATTAAGAAGTGAAAAATAGATCCCCTAAATTCTAAGACCTAATCAAAAATGAGCATCTGAGATGAATACACACTTCTCAGATGAAGAAATACAAATGGCAAATAAATATACGAAAAAAAAGTTCAACATCATTAGTCATCCAAAAATGCAAATTAAAACAATACTGACATTTCATATTACCCCAGAAAGTGTCCAATATCAAGAAATCAACCAATAACAAATGCTCGAGGGGTTGTGGGGGAAAAGGAACTCTTCTCCACTGTTGGTGGGAGTGTAGACTGGTATAACCATCATGGAATTCAGTGTGGAGATTCCTCAAAAAAACTAGGTTTAGAGGTCCCATTAACCCAGTTATTCCATTCTTGTTATTTTCCCAGAAGAATTAAAAACATAATACTACAGAGATATATGCACACCCATGTTTAGGAAAGCACAATTTATAATAGCTAAATATTGGAAACAATCCAAATGCCTATCTGCTGAAGAATGGATAAAAAAGATTTGATATTTTTGTGTAATAAAGTACCACTTAGTTATAAAGAAGGACAAAGTAAAGGCTTTTCTAGGTCAAAAAATGTAGCTAGAGACCATACTCATAATCATAAGTGAAATAATTCAAACACACATGTATAAGCACCATCTTGTCTCCCTAGTGTAAGAAACTAAGAGTAAGATATAAAATCTGTAATAGATATTGAGAAAGGGAAAGAAACTGTTCACAAGGAAAAAAACTGGAATGACAGGAGAAATGAATAAAGAGAAAAGAAAATATATATACATATATATAAGTATATATAGACAAGACAGCTAGCATAATTATACTACTAATTTCTTTTAGTTCATTGAAGGGGTTGGTACTTATATTGGTTGGTTAATTTTGCATGCATATATCTTGTAATCTGAGCAACTACTTTTAAGACACCAGTATGGAATATAGTAACCACTGTTAATTTCTTATTATCTTGTTTTGAAACTCCGTATCATTGTTTTTATTTTTATTTACTTTTATCTCTTTAAAATAAAAATAAATTAAATGTATAAATAAAACATAAGTCTGATCACATCACTTCCTTGATCCAAACCCTTTAATGGCTTCTCATCTCAATACAATTCCAAATAAATCAAAGTCCTTGCAATGGCCTACAAGGTCTTCCATGCTCTCTGTCATTATCATTTTTCAACATGCCAGTCTCATTATATCATCTAGATTCCTTGCTTATTCTAGAATATGTCACATGTACTCCCTCCTTAATCTTTGCTCAAATGTCAGCTTCTTCTCAAGAAAACCTTCCTTGGATGTCCTGGTTATATTTTTAAACTCCCATGAACACACTTTTCCTGCTATATTTATTGCCTGTGCCCTCATCATCATTAAATTCATTGTCTCTGTTTATTATTACCACCTCACCACCAGATCACTCTCAAGTAATGTTGAAAGGTAACCTCCAAAAGGCAATTAACTTAGCCTGTTGGTTATTGTTGTAACCTCACATCCCAAAACAGTACTTAACATATAATTTCTGAGTAATCAGAAGAATAAATACAAAAATAAGTGATGAATGACGATTGATAGCAAGGGAAGCAGAGAAGTGGAAATAACCCAAAATTATCAGTGAATCCAGGCATAGGTGATGGTTGTGAAACCACAATAAAGAGGGGTATTGTCAAAATGATTGCATTGCCAATGATTTGAGGGTTCTTTTGCTCAATTCAGATAGAAATGAATCAGCCAGGTACAGCTCTGTTAGTGTTCCCAATGCCACCAGATGATGCCAGATAATGCCAGATGCCATTATCAGCTTGCTGTTGTCTTCTGTCACTGCCAACCACCACCACTTGATGCTGGTTTATGCCAGACACCACTGATTAACTCTGCCAACTGCTGGTCTCTACCACTGATCTTTGCTGGCTACTGGTCTTTAGGTCCCTAACAGCCCCCAAGTATCTATTGATTTTTCCTTGGAAGCAACCACTCTGCCCATATTACAGAATCCTGAGTAATTTTACACTTTCCAAGTCCACACTACATTACAAATAGATCACAAGTATATTTATAGGCCCTCCAAAGCAAGGCTTTATTGTAACAGGACCTGTGCAAAAGCACAAATTAGTGTACCAGGAGTCCTCCTAGACCAACCCAAATATGAGGGGATTGTTGCTAATAGAGCAGCCACAAGCCTGTGATTGGTTCAAATGCTAGCTTGCTGAATTGGTACAAGTAATTCATATAAATAGATGTGAGAATGTCATTGCAGCAAGAGGGTTGTTTGATTGACAGCAGATGCCTCTCATGAAAAATATCAGTGATGAAACCAAAGAAATTTCAGAGTGGTTAGCTGTGTTTATCAGTTTATTGAGGTTTGGTGAAGTTGGAGGTGTGATAATAGGCCTAATCACTCCCTTATTTTTGCCACACTAAGAACAGTTTTCCTGATGGACCAGAAGCTGCTATGACTTGCAGGAAGGGGTCAGAGTCAGTTGCCCACTTCCTCCGTTGATGGGACTCAGGGATTGGAGACCAGTGGGAAACCAAGAGATTTAGCTAGAGTTCACATGATGGATAGGTGGATCAAGGGGTACAGAAAAATCCAAAGCAATAGTAATAATATGAATCAGTAGGTGAATTGTGAAAAAAGATAAGGAACTATAGCCATCTTGGGTTGGGTAGAAGCAGCCAGCACCACCCCCACACATATGCCAGCTACCATCAGGACCTTCTTGCTGGTAGCCAAACAGGCCATGAGAAGAAGCAGCCAAACCTGCCCCCATGAGCCCAATAGCAATCATTGTGGACCTGTAGCCAGTGTGGGAGAGGTGAACCAGCCAGCCATGCCTCAGAGAAGCCATGTGTCTGGAGAATTCCACTCCATGCCCCATTGCCTTCCCAGGAACCTAGGTTAGGAGAAACCCAGGTGTCTGACCCATTCCCCCACACCATGGGTTGCTTGCCAACATGGGAAGTCGGTAGGACCCCACAACCAGCTCATCTGGATATAACCAGGAAAATGTCAAGACAAAAGAGCAAAAGGCAATCTCTGGCCTCAGGCCCACACAGGAAAAGTCCAAGAGACATAGACATGGAAGAACTTGGAAGTTACACACCTGAAATTTCTGAGATGAATGCAATGGAAGTGAAGAAACTACTTCATGAGGCAATAGATGAAATCATATCAGAAATAATATCTCAGGTAAAAGAAGAAATGAAAAACATAATAAAAGGGTTGCTGAGCATATCTAAAGAAGACATAGATTTTAAAAAGAGCCAGAAAATGTGGGAAACCTTGAATGAGCAATATAGGAAAGAATTGGAATACATGAAACAGTCAAAGAGATATCCAGGAAATTAAATATCCCATTGAAATCTGGCAAAACTGCTTGAAAGAAACTGAAGATAGACTTTCAGACCTTGAAGACAAGATTATATCTAGTGATCATGAAAAGAAAGATCTCTTAAAAAGAATCAGGAAATGATAATTCAATGGCTGCAAGATGCAAAGAAAAATCATTTAATACTGATAGCAAAAAGCAGGGATCAACACAAATGACATAAAAAGACTATTTACAGAAGTAATAGCAGAAAAGTTCCCAAACTTGGGAAAAGGACCTGGTATTCAGTTAAATGAGGCCTATAGAATTCAAATTAGTCATAACCAAAATAATCCTGCACCCAGACATATAATAATCTGGATCCCAGAAATTCAGCACAAGAACAGAATATTAAAAGCCACCAGAAAAAAAGGTAAATAACCTATAAAGGAAAGCTCAGCAGAATCCCAGCAAAGTTCTCAACACAAACCATCTAGGCAAGAAGAGTTTGGAGTGAAATATTTCAAGTCCTAAAAGAAAACAACTTCCAACCAAGATTGATGTACCCTGAAAAACCATCTTCCAGAATTAATGGATAAATAAGATACTTCCATAACAAAGAACAACTAAAAGGATTCATGACTACCAAACCAACCCTACAAAGAATATTGAAAGACATTCTAGAGAGAGATAAAAATGACCTCAGTTTCCAGAACAGCAGCAGAGGGGAATCACTGAGTAGGGCAGGCAATTGAATGGAGGGGAAAGTAGGGAACCAATGCCAGGAAAATAGCAAGGTGGAGTTGAGCCAGTGCATGTTGGCCATAATCACTAATGTAGATGGCCTTGCTTCACCAATAAAAAGAAACACAGGCAGAATGGATCAAGAAACAAGATTCATCAATATGTGGTACACAAGAAACATTTAACTGGAAAGAAATTCATAGATTTATTAAAGTCAATGGAGAGAAAACAATGCTCCATGCAACAGTGAACCATAAAAAAGTAAGGGTAGCTTGTCCATCAACTGCAGAATGGATATGAAAGATTTGGCATTTTTATATAATGGAAAGCTACTCAGCTATAAGAAGAATAATTATGAGGCTCTTATAGGTAAATAGAAGTGACTTGACATCATGCTCATGGGTGAAATGATTCAGAGTCACATGGGTGTACATTATGTTGTCTCCCTAGGATAAAAAAATGAAGATCTAAAATGTACAATAGATACAGTGAAAGGGGAAGAAATGTCAAAAAAGGGAAGGTGATAGCCATTGTTAATTTCCTATTATCTTGTTTTGAAATCCTATGTCATTTTCAATGTTATGTTTGGCTTGGTTTTATTCTGTTTTGTTTCATTTGATTTTATTATATATGATAATATGGGCAGTTATTTTGAAGATAACAAGATATATTATGATAGCCATTTTGATTTCCTATTATATTTTTGTGAAGTCCTGTATCACTTTTATTGTTTTGTTTTGATTGATTTTATTCTGTTTTGTTTTGTTTGATTTTATTATGTCTGATGGTATAGGCCACTACTTTGAAGATAAAAAGAGCCATTATAGTAACCATTGTTGATTTCCTACTATCTTGTTTTGAAGTCCTTTATCATGTTCACTGTTTTGTTTTGATTGGCTCTATTCTGTTGTATTTTGTTTGGTTTTATTCTTTTTAAAATAAGAAATTTATAAAAATAAATATTTTTTTTAAAAAGAACGATTTTCTAGCCACTTCATATGTCTGAAGCAGTGGAAGTGGGGGAGGGGTGCCACAGTTGAAGGTCAAATTGCACCTCTCATTAAAGTGACCTGTAGAGTGGCCACTAAGTAACCCAGGAGGACAACAAGGCAAGTTGTCTCAGGTCATCCTTGAGTAGAGGACCTAGCAAGCAGGAGTGAAGGGAAGTGAGGGGGAAGCACGACACCTTCAATGAAACCATGCCTACTTGGGTCATCATAAGAAAAAAGGGGATGGCCAAGTACTTCTAGTCTGCCTCAGTGGTGCCATTGACAGCAAGAGAAATATGACTTTAAGGATGAGAAAATCTTAAAGATAAAGAAATGTGTTAATGGTGCTTGAGGATAAGGAACGCCACATAGACAAAAGGAACTCCATTACACTTCATGACATGAAAGTCATTGCTAACCTCAGCAGGCAGGGAAAAACACTAAGACCACTCACAGAAAACAGGATCTCAGGAAACCAACCTGAGAACATGTGAGAAATTGATACCATGGGTAAGTTAGCTCTGAGAAGAAGTGGTACTGGTTTTTGAATCACAGGTACACATACTGATCTGGAGAAAAACACCTGGCATATCAAACCCTGCTCCTTTCATGTCACCTTCCAAACAACCCACAGTACAATCCTGCTCTTTTTCTAGACAAAATGCCCTTGAGAAATAGGAAATAAGTTAACCTTCCCTAAGTAACTCATTCTTTTGTTTAACCCTAGCTTTCTGAACTAATGCCCTTAAATCCTAGGTAAATCCTCCACACTGCAGGCTATTTTAGGCTCATAATCTCTTCCCATTGCAGCATCAAACCACCTATCTCTTCAAATAGAGTCAAGTTTTGTTTTGCCTTTTTACTACATTGAATATAAAAGTCAAAAGTAGAGCTTGAAAGGGTAATTGCATGTGATTATATTTCTTTATCACTGATTTCAAAAGACCACATAAACCATAATTTACCATGCCTTTGAAAATGTTACCTTGTGTTGCTTATAATTTGTTAATTGTTATGTTTTTCAAATACTCGTGTAAAATTTCTGGATCTTCCTACTTATTCTATTTGAATGTTATATTTAGATATGCTGCCTTAAATAACCTTCAAATCATCTCCTCTGCATTTTGATGTTACCAAAATTATAGCATTCCAGAAAATGAAAGAAGCAAATTGGCTATAAGCAGTAATAGAAGTGCTCCGGAGACCACTGTTCAGTATAGCCTTGTATTTTACTTTCCTTACACATCGTTTATATGGTATTTGTTGCTTCCAGATTTTACTGTTAAGAATCTCAACAAATTAATTTTCCTTCCAGTTAAAAGGTTCAGTCATGTAAAAAGGCACATTTTCTCAATCAAACATGAATAGCACCCATGTTCTTTTTCTATTTTCTTCATTCCTGTGTCTGCCTATATAGTAGGAACTTGAAGAGTAGGTATTAAATGAGAGAATGAAGTACTTCACAAGCTTTTGGTACAGTATCTGATAGTCTAAATACATGATTATTAAAGGCAGAACATCTCAGGAAGGAAAAACTACATCTGCATCATTTAGAGGTATGTGATTTGTTTAAATTGATACCATCCTATAGAAATATCTAAGATTCTGTTATTTAATATACCATGCATTAGCTACACATAGTTGTTGAGCACTTGAAATATAACTAATACAACTGAGAAACTGAATTCAAACTCACATCTTTAGTTAATTTTAATTAACTTATTTAAATAGTCACATTGTTACTATAGTGGGCAATACAGCTTCAAATGAATAGGGACATAATTGGACAGGATAAACTATCTTGGTCCTTTTTAAAAGCAGGGACAATACATTAGTCACTGCATCCTGCACAGCCTGGATGACACATCAGCTACCACATCTGACATGAATTTAACCATGACCAGCTCCACGCCCATGGATTCTATGCCCTGGTCATTTCACCCACCAACTCCAAGCTAGGTATGTGTTTTGTTTTTCCTTGCCACAGGTAGCAGAGGCATCAACCAGCTGACTGACCTGATCAGGAATAAGGCTAAAGCCCAGGAAAAGAAAGTAAGGCTGGGGATAAAGAGACCTAACCAGCAGTGCTAGCCCCAAAACTACAAAACTAGGTAAACTACAAAAACTGCCCCAGGTTTTACTCCAAAAGTGGTTCCTTCATGGTGGACTGAGAGTTAGAAAAGAAACCCAGCATAGCATCTGCCATATTGCCAAAGTGTGTTTAATCAGAAGTCATTTAGGGATGGGATGATTATTTAAAATTGGGCCACAGAACAACTCCACTTGAGAATTTCCAGTGTTACCCTCCTGTAGTGACTGGGACACAGACAGTCATAGAAGACCTCCGCAGAGAGGATGTGGGCTAGACATAGGCCCTCTGAGAAATTTAAGCTCAGTGCAGAAAGACACAAGCTCTGCTCTCCATAGAGAGAAACCAGACCCATTAAGTGCAGCTTTCAAAAGAGGCTGGATCTCAAGTGTTCACATGAAGTCAACAGTGCTTACATTCCTGTCCTAGGGCCTATATATAGCAGAGACCAGAGGGCTTATTGTTTTTTCCTATCAATGTGACTTTAAAAGTTACAGAAGTAATTCTGTAATATTTCTACCTTTTTTTCTGTTTTTTTTCTCTTTAAAAAAAAATTTTTTTAAGTTACAGAAGTCTAGCATATATGAAGAGAGGTGCTTCTGGGGCAGAAAAAGCCCATAGGCCATAAAACTAGGCAGAAAAATCATAAATCAACTGCAGATCCTGGAAAGAAACAACTTTTATGCAAACATGGAGGAATTTTTTTCTTTTTTTTTTTTCTTTTTCTTTGTTTTTTGGAATTGGGAGGGCTTCTACTTTTACTTTCTTTTTTTTTTTCCATTTCACTTTTTTCTTTTTTTTCTTTTTCCCTCGTGCTCCCTGGTTTTGTTTTTGCTTTTGTTTTGTTTTGTTTCTTTTTCTTGTTCATTATTTTCTGTTACTGTTATCTAATATTATTGCTTTCCTTTTCCTCCTCTATAGGATCACCTATCTCATTTTTCTCTCCTCCCTCTCACTGATTAATATTTCAAATTCTACTTCTCTCATTCTCCAGTTTCTTACCCTTCTCTGTCTTCACTAGTATAACAATCAAACTTTGTGAATCTTTAGATTGTTAATTTTATGCTATTACTGTTGAATACTGTTTTATTGTTAGTGGGGGTAATATTGTTCCATTTATTATATACTACTTCAGGTCAAAATTTGATTTGTCTTAGTAGTTATACTACAATTATAAGACTCTTTTCTCTGGTTAAGGTTGAGATATTATTGGTTTTTAGGGTATATCAATATCCACTTTGTCTTCAATACTATTATTGTTACCGATGTTATTACTATAGGTAAGGTGACATAATTGTTGCTAGCAATTAATTTTCTCTATATGCCTATATATGGACTACCTTAGTGTCATTAGCAATAGTGTAGTCCATTCCTGGAGAACTGGGTGCTGAAAGAAATACACCACAGGTTCCCCTCCCAAATAAACAGAGGTGGTGAGATTCTGGGACAGAGGCAAAGGCCTATAGATAGTCATGCACAAAATGCACCCATGAGAAGTAGACACTAACTAAAGAAATCTCCACTCTAATCAACCCAACAAGCTTGAGTACACACACACACACACACACACAGAAATGTGAGGAGACAAGGCAACAAAATGCCCCCAAAACTCCCAGATCCCCCAAAACTGATCTATGGGACATTGACAGGGGAAGTGGAGGGGGAATCAACAGCCATCTAGCTGAATATTCAAAAGTATAACAGAGGAAAATTTTAAAAACAGATCAAGAAGATACTTTGTGAGTTTTAAGAAAATATAACTAAGCATATAATGATCCTCATAAACAAAACAAGCAATGAGTCTACAGAAGACACTAATAAACAGTTCAAAACATGAACGTCCAGTAAAAAAATAATTAGACCCCTGAAACAGTACCAAATAGAAATTCAGGACATAAGAAATTGAAGGTAGGGCAGCAGAAGCAACAATGTGATGGAAAAGTTTCAGAACTAGAAGAAAAGGCTGTTAGTGTTGGCCAATTATTGACATACACCTTAAAAACATAGAGAACATGAAAATCAGTCCAATACCTGCTAGATGATACAGAGAACACTGATTAAAGATTAACCAAAATTAGTGTAAAATCAGAAGACAGTATATAGCACTCAAAATCTATTTACAGAAATAATGCCAGAAAACTTTCCAAACATGGGGAAAAATGGATAAGGAAAATATGGCATCCCCAGGTGCACTGACAGTGGACCTGCCAGCTGTCAGGGAGAAGCTGTAGGGAGGCAATACAACCCCCACCCCCATGCACCAATGGAGGCCCTCCTGGCTGACAGGGGAGAAGCAGTAGAAAAGAAATATGGCCCTCACTGCCCATGCACCAGTGGAGGTCCTGCTGGCTGCAGGCAGAAGCAATAAGGAATAAATGCAGCCCCCAACCAACCCCTGTGCACTGGCAGAGGCCCTGCCAGCCAGGGAGAAGCAGTAAGGAAGCTGTGTAGCCTTCCTGTGTGCCAACAGCAGCACTGTTGGCATGGGAGAAATAGCAAGGTAGCCAATTTCCTCCTCCCTCTCCCCCCCACCACCTCTGAGCAACCAGACATGACACAGGCTGAAATGATAATAACTGAGGTAGGGAAGCAACCTGACACTTATGGTATTTGACCAACATTTCAAGCCTGGGATTAGTGGGCAACTGTTTAGAGGGTAGCAATATGTAATATAATAATGATTGTGGATATCCTACTGTCCTATTACTGTTTTGTTTTGTTTCATTTTACTCTTCTGTCTCACTCCCTTTAAAATCAAAAATAAATAAATTTTTAAAAATAAAGAAATAAATAAAAGAAAATAAGGTATATGTGAGATAGTTTTACTCTGCCATAAAGAAAAATAAAACAGGCATATTTCTTCCTCAAAATGAGAAAAAGATAAAGAGAGAGAGGGAAAGGGTCAAGCATGGTGGTGTACACCTGTAATCCCAGCACTTGGGAAGCTGATGTAGGAAGGTTGCCACAAGTTCAAGTCTAGGCTGGATTACATAGTGAGTTCAAAGCCAGCCTAACTATGAGGTAAGACCCTGTCTCCAAAATAAGTGAGATGGAGGGATGAAGGGAAGGTGCAAAATAAGAATTAATGTGTCATGTACATTTACCAAATTCCCACAAGAAATGTAGTCATTATGTACTAGATATATGTCAATAAAAACAAATAAATCCAAAAGCATTTTCCTGATACTTCCACAGCATTAAGAAATAAACTGGCTTGGAGACAAGATGGCTGATCAGTGAGCAACAAAATACAAAGGCTCCCAGGAGAAATAACTCATTTGCCAGAATAAAACACCCTGGAGAGACCCAGACAGAGGGAGATGGATCCTCTTGACAAAGGAAGAAATTAAAATATAAAAAAGCTCTTCAAATACTTTGGGACTACAACTGAAACAGCTAAAAATTATGGAACACAGCATTTAAATTCACAGCAACCTACCAAGTTTGCACCAGGTTGAATCCGCATGGGCAAGCGGAGCCACCCAAACTCATTCCCACCGCCACTCACAGGAAGAACAGCAGCAATGAAGTCACGGGTTGGTGAGTCCATCAGACAGCAGAGCCGGTGAAGAGACCTTCATTAATCCATGGTCAGTGCTGGGAATGAGACCCCCCCCAACAGGAAGGGCACAACCAAATGGGCAACATGTTGGAATCAGGCAGGAGGAGCTTGAACTGGGAGTGACAGTGACTTCAGTTGGTTGCTCCCTCCCTAGAGCAAATTCTTGGGATTTGTTTGGACTGGGCCATACCCCTAGCCAGAACCCAATGAGTCATCCCAAATCAATTCCCTGCACTTAGCATGCACTAACCAGGTGAAGGCACCTGAAGTTTGGCTGGCCCCATGGGGAGGGGCAGGCATACGCAAGCTGGCTTACACCTCAGTGACAAGAGCAGGCAGGAGAGGGCGTAGGTCCCTCGCCAGCATGCTTCAGAGGAAACATGGCCAACAAGGAAGGGAGCTGGGACCTGCACGGTAAGCTGTGTGGAGGAAGCCAGGGCCATGACAGGAGAGAGAGGCAGGAGGAGGACCCCAGCCCAGAACCCTGAGAGCCCTGTTCCAGGAGAGGGAAAAATGAGGGAGACTGAGGGCAGCAAACATGCAACATCAGACATGGCTTCAATGGAAATTAAGAGATATCTTTGGGACCTTGTAGATGAGCTCAAAACTGAAACGTTAAATCAGGTAAAGCAGGATATGAGTAGAGCAATAAAACAAATGCTCTCAGGAAGATACAGATGGAAGAAGGGAGGAACACAAAACAAGGAGAGAAACATTTGATAAAGAATATAAAGAAAATATAGAATACATGAAGCAGATTCAAGAAGACTACCAGGAAATTAAAACCTCCATTGAAAGCTGGCAAAACACCTTAAAAGAAACTAAGAATAGACTATCAAAACTTAAGTTTGCAATGTGTGATCACAAAAGAAAAGATCTCTTAAAAATAACAAGGAAACAGGCAGTAACAGTTCAAAGGCTAGAAGATGACAAGAGAATCTACAATTTAAGAATAATAAATGTAAACAAAGAAGCAGGAATACATACAGGTGAATTACAAAGGCTATTCATGGAAATAATTAAGGAAAACTTCCCAAGCATGAGAAAAGAAAATGACATTCGGTTATGTGAGGCATACAGAACTCCAGCCACCTACACCCAAAACAGAGCTACATCCAGACATATAATAATCAAGATACCAGAAATTCAATATAAAAACAAAATATGAAAAGCCATCAGAGAAAATAAACAAATTATCTATAAAGGAAAGCCCATCAGGATCACAGCTGACTTCTCGACACAAACCATCAGATCAAGAAGAGCTTGGAGTGAAATATTCCAAGCCCTAAAAGAAAATAACCTCCAGCCCAGATTGATATACCCTGCAAGACTGTCACTAGAAATTAATGGAGAAACAAGATGCTTCCATGACAAAGAGGAACTGGGGGAGTTTGTGACCACCAATCCAACCCTACAGAGAATACTGAAGGACATTGTAGAGAGAGAGAAAAAAAATACCAGGGTTTTAGGAACAGTGCCAAAAAGGCCTCAATGAATGAGGCAGGCAGTAGAATGAAGGAGAAAAGTAGACAAAGGCAGAAAAATAGCCTAGCAGAAATGAGGCAGAGAAGGATGGCTAGAATCTCTAACATAGATGACCTTGATACACTATATTGTTAATAGTGCACCAGGATTTAAAACCCACATTACTCACACCACTCTGCTTAGATGGATTATATTCTGTTCCAGTCCTGTACTAAATTTGAGGGCACAGACAGCAATCCCAAAAATAACAGGATATAGTACGGTAACCATCCTTAATCTCCTATTAACTTAATCTAAAGCTCTGTAAAACCTACACTGTTTTACCATGACTGATCATAATCGAATCTGGTTTGTTGGATTGCTGTTTTGTATTGATAGATTTTATTCAAAGCTTTTATGATTAATAGTATCAAGTCTCAGAGTATAGGCAACTGCACTTAAGATGACAAGATTCACTAGAATATACACTCTGGTTTGATTATTACCTGCCTTTGAAGTTTTATACTGTCTACAATGTTTTATTTTTACTAATATTGTTATGTACTGCTATACTCAATTATACTGCTATATTCAATTATGCCTGATGATACAGACATTCTATTGAAGATAATAAGAAACAACACAGTAATCATTGTAGATCCCCTTGTACTGTGGTTTTATACGACTTTTTGGTTTCATGTTTTTATAGGAATTTGTTTTGTTTTGTCTTGCTAAGTTTTGTTTTTCCCTCTAATACAGAAAAGATAGAAATACATGTAGAGACTCATGCATGCATGGCTGTTTACAGTCTCACTGTTTGAATGTCTACTTTGTATGCTTTAATTTTATAACTTGAACAACTATTTCTAAGAGGACAATATTTAATTTATTAACTAGTGATTTCTTATTGTTTGTCTTTCTTTCTTTTGTAATTCTGTATTATCTCTACCCTTTACATGCTTTTGTTTCTCTTTAAATAAAAAAAAAGAAATAAACTAATTCAAATACCAATTTGAGGTGTTTATACAGCTTCAAAAGTTAGGGTTACAGACTGGGGCAGAAGCAGACTCACAGCCTTTAAGGGTTATACTTCCACCTTCGCTGCTCCTCTGCCTCAGAGTTAGACAGTTGCTGCAAGCTCTCATGCTGTGTTTTATTATTAACCCTAGTGCTAAATCTTCTACTGTACCTGGCACAGAGCAGCCATGTAAGTATCCACTGAATGTACACAATGGTGCATGGAAGCTGTTTTTCATTTAGGCACATATGAGTCAATGCAGCATAATAGTTAAGTATCACTTAGATCCAAAATTAGAAAGACACTTACCATATATCCCAGGTTGACCTAGAAAACTAGTTTAAATTTATTTTCCCAATGTTTGCATCTGGTTTGTAACTTCTTTCATTCTCACAGGTATTACTGTGTGGACTTTAATAACAGTACACTCTTTATCAGCTCTCGAGCAGTGTATTTGTTTGGATTACTACATATTACTGCAATGAATATATTATATGTTGTTCTTTAATTCTCCTTAGTGAGATTAATGTATATATATATTAGAGGCATTTATTAATTAATTACAGTATGTTCTCAATAAATAATAATACTCAATATTACCAGATAATATTGAAATGTAAAATTATTATTATATTGATAATATTAAATTTTAATAAAATAATATTTAACTATAAAAGCTATTTAATTTGAGTAAAAATTAAAGATCTTGACTCTAGTTATAAATAAAATGGATTATATAAAATATTAAGACTGCATGATGAAATTAAGCCCTCACTGACATCTGTGTGTTGCAAAGAACATCAGAATGGAATTGAGAAACTGGGCCAACACCAGTAACAATATGTTTGTTACACAGGGCAAGACCCACAAGCAGCCCCTGCCCAAGTTACCTGGATGATTAGACCAGAATTAGAACTGCTTTAAACATTGTTCACATTAATTTGAAATGTAATTTCATAGTCACATCAATGTAATCAAAGAAATGTGTTTTTTACAAAGTATAATCATTTTCTAATTACTAATTAAGAACCCTCCATAATTTATTAGAATTCTACCTCAGAATTGTTTGATGAATTATGGTGTATGAATTAGCCCAATTGCCATCTGAGAGTCCTCAGGTGATGCTCATGCTTGCTAAACTGGGCCTCCAGTACCAGAGTAAGTATCAACCCTGCACTAAGGGGAAAGGATGGAGAGCTGACCATGGTGCTTACATTGTGCTTTTCACAGGACACTTCTTTACCTGATGGATGGTGTAATGCCTAGTTGTCTGATCTGCCATCAAGGGGTCCCTCCCACGAGAAATTTGTTTACACTGGCAAATGGCTTTGTGGCTCTTGTCTGACCACCACTCTGTCACCAGGATCCTGACCTTTTATTTGCCCTAGCATTGCTGGACAGCCCTTAGATCATCAGATGGAAGATATAAATTTAAAACTCTCCCACAATAGAAATCAAAATCAATAATAATTATTATAGATCCTAAGCAAAAGGACACAATGAAGAACCAGTGAGTGGGGAGGGGACATTATGGCTTATATATAAATGGTTCCCTAAAGCCTCATGCTGTCCTAGGTGGGGCTTTTGGGAGAGACTAGATCACAGGTATATGTTAATGGATAAGTCTACTGATTGGTTTAGCATGGTTCTAAGTGTGAATAATGGATTTACTGAGGAGGGGAGAATCTACCCTGGTTGTAGATGGCACCAATCAGTAGATTTGTAGCCTGGGTGGAATAAAATGTGAAAAAAGGAGAGAAGTCAAGATGGCTGAACAGTGAGCAACAAAATACAAAGCCTCCCAGGAGAAACAACTAATGTGCCAAAATAAAACACCCTGGAGAGACACAGACAGAGGGAGATGGATCCTCTTGACACAGGAAGATATTAAAACATGAAAAAGCTCATCAAATATGTTGGGACTACAACAGGAACAGCTAAAAATTATGGGACACAGCATTTTCACACCAACCCACCAAGTTTGTACCAACCTGAATTTGCAATAGCTTGAATCCTTGGCTGGCCAGCAGAGCCGCCCAAACTCCTTCCCACTGCCACTCACAGGAAGCACAGCAGTGCTGAAGTCAGGGGTTGGTGAGCCCAATGGAGAGTGGAGCCAGCGAAGGGACCTTCATTAATCCACGGTCAGTGCTGGGAATGAGACCCCCCCCCCAACAGGAAGGGTGAGAACAAATGGGCGACATATTGGAATTGGGCAGGAGGAGCCTGAACTGGGAGTGAGAGTGACTTCAGTTGGTTGCTCCCTCCCCAGAGCAGATTCATGGGATTTGCTTGGACTGGGCCACGCCCCTGGCCGGGACCCATGAACCATCCCAAATTGATTCCCTGCGCCTAGCACACATTAACCTGGTGAAGGTCCCTGAAGTTTGGCTGGCCCCGTGGGAAGGGGCAAGCCTGGTGGGGAGGGGCCAGCATACTCGGCTTACACTTCAGAGACAAAAGCAGTCAGGAAAGGGTGGAGGTCCCTCGCCAGTATGCTTCAGAGGAAACGTGGCCAACAGGGAAGGGGGCTGGGACCTGCACTGTAATCTGTGTGGAGGAAGCCAGGGCCATGACAGGAGAGAGGCAGGAGGAGGCCCCTGGCCCAGAACCCTGAGAGCCCTGATCCAGGAGAGGGAAAAATGAGGGAGACAGAGGGCCACAAACACACAACATCAGACATGGCTTCAATGCACATTAAGAGATATCTTTGGGACCTTGTAGATGAGCTCAAAACTGAAATGTTAAATCAGGTAAAGCAAGATATGAGTAGAGTAATAAAAAAAATACTCTCAGGAAGATACAGATGGAAGAAGGGAGGAATACAAAAAAAAGAGAGAAACACTCGATAAAGAATATAGTTAGTATAGACTACATGAAGCAGATTCAAAGAGACTACCAGGAAATTAAAAACTCCATTGAAAGCTGGCAAAATGCCTTAAAAGAAACTATGGATAGACTATCAAAACTTGAAGACAAGTTTGCAATGTGTGATCATGAAAGGAAAGATCTCTTAAAAATAACAAGGAAACAGGCAGTAGCAATTCAAAAGCTACAAGATGACAAGAGAATCTACAATTTAAGAATAAGAAATGTAAACAAAGAAGCAGGAATACATACAGGTGAATTACAAAGGCTATTCATGGAAATAATTAAGGAAAACTTCCCAAGCATGAGAAAAGAAAATGACATTCAGTTATGTGAGGCATACAGAACTCCAGCCACTTACAACCAAAACAGAGCTACACTCAGACATATAATAATCAAGATACCAGAAATTCAACAGAAAAACAAAATATGAAAAGCTGTCAGAGAAAAGAAACAGATTACCTATAAAGGTAAGCCCATCAGGATCACAGCTGACTTCTCAACACAGACCATCAGATCAAGAAGAGCTTGGAGTGAAGTATTCCAAGCCCCGAAAGAAAATAACCTCCAGCCCAGATTGATATACCCTGCAAGACTATCACTAGAAATTAATGGAGAAACAAGATGTTTCCATGACAAAGAGGAACTAGGCAAGTTTGTGACCACCAATCCAACCCTACAGAGAATACTGAAGGACATTGTAGAGAGAGAGAAAAAAAATATCAGTATTTTAGGAACAGTGGCAGAAAGGCCTCAGTGAGTTGGGCCGGCAGTAGAATGAAGGAGCAAAGTAGACAAACAGGCAGAAAAATAGCCTAGCAGAAATGAGGCAGAGAAGGTTGGCTATATCTCTAACATAAATGGCCTTGATACACTATATTGTTAATAGTGCACCAGGATTTAAAACCCACATTATTCACACTACTCTGCTTAGATGTATTATATTCAGAATATATATGTATTCTGTTCCAGTCATTCTACCTGTACTAGATTTGAGGGCACAGACAGTAATCCCCAAAAGTAACAGGATATAGTATGGTAATCATCCTTAATTTCCTATTAACTTAATCTAAAGCTCTGTATAACCTACACTGTTTTACCATGACTGATCATAATCGAATCTGGTTTGTTAGATCACTGTTTTGTATTGATAGATTTTATTCAAAGCTGTTATGATTGATAACATATACTCTGAGAGTATAGGTAACTGCACTTAAGGTGACAAGATTCACTAGAATATCCACTCTGGTTTGATTATTACCTGCCTTTGAAGTTTTATACTGTCTACAATGTTTTATTTTTACTAATATTGTTATGTACTGCTATATTCAATTATGCTGCTATATTCAATTATGCCTGATGATATGGACAATTCTATTGAAGATAATAAGAATCAATAATCATTGTAGATCCCCTTGTACTGTGGTTTTATACGACTTTTTGGTTTCATGTTTTTATAGGAATTTGTTTTGTTTTGTCTTGCTAAGTTTTGTTTTTCCCTCTAATACAGAAAAGATAGAAATACATGTAGAGACTCATGCATGCGTAGCTGTTTACACTCTCACCATTTGACTATCTACTTTGTATGCTTTAATTTTGTAACTTGAACAACTATTTCTAAGAGGACAATATGTAATTTATCATCTAGTGATTTCTTGTTTATCTTTTTTTTTGAAATTCTGTATTATCTCTACCCTTTACATGCTTTTGTTTCTCTTTAAATAAAAAAAATTTTTTAAAGTAAAAGGAGGAACAGAAAGTGCTCTAAAGGATATAACTGCATTTATGTTTAAGTGTATAGGATTGATAACCATGTTGCTAAGTTGTTATTGGATCAATGAACTTCTTTGCAGCCTCACTGTTTGAATGTCCACTCTATATGTTTATTTTTGTAACTTGAACAACTATGTCTAAGAAGACAATATGTAATTTATCAACTAGTGATTTCTTACTGTTCATTTTTTTTCTGAAATTCTATATTGTTTCTATCCCTTTTTCTGTTTTGTTTTTTTCCTCTTTAAATAAAATTTTTTAAAATGTGAAGAAAGGAGGAAGTCTAGGTGCTTCCTGCTTGCTATACCATAAATTGTTTCCCCTCTGCCATGTTGCCCTGTCTTGGAGCCAGAAAACTATGGGCAGAAAACCCTACTAGATGTGAGGTAAAATAAACCCTTCCTCCTTTAACTTGTGATATCAGGTATTTTGTTCCATGAATGAGGAAACTATGACAGAGGACAACTAGCTATGCATAGGGTGATGGTCACTTTAGGTTCAAGGGCAAATGCCTAATAATCCACTCAAAGGAAGCTACAGGAAAGCAGGGAGTCTAGTCCACTAGACAGCAGTGGCTTCTAAATTCTTGTCTCTGGCCACCAGTTTGAGCCATTTTGAGGTGCAGAACTAGAAACTGCATCAAGGTGACTGAACCCTATTTCTGGTATATAAAAATTACACTTGGATTTTTAATGGATACAGAGGCAACATAAAGCTGAGAGTTTGCTAGATCATGGTTTTAATTAGTATGTGAAACCAAAATCACACCCCCATGCTTCATCTCTTCTCATCTTCACTATCAGTTTACTTAACCCAGATTCTAGAGGAGAATGATAATGGTCTCATTGGTTCTGAACTGTGACTTTGGTGTAATCACCACTGAAAGACTAACTTTTATAATTCCTCGTATCTAAAATGACCATCTTCACAATGAAGTTTAAAGTCCAGTTTAAGACTTTGGGAGTAGCCACCTAAAATAGCTGCCTACATTTATATAACACATGGGCAATGCATAAGCACCTCCAATTCCCAGGTTCTACTTTACAGTCTTATTGCTGTCCCTCTTAAACTGTCTGGACCCATTTCCTCTTTATCAAAATTGGAATAATTACACTAGAACTATATATCACTCAAAGTTAAAAGCCTAAATAAGAACCTAAATGTGTAGTAGATGTTGTGAAATAGGAAGAAAATATTCAAATGAGAAGGGGAACTAGGGAGTGAGAGGAGGACAGGAAGGAAAGGAAAAGAAAGCAGTGAGAAAAGAAGCATAAAATGGAACCAAAGCTTTGGTAAATAAGGAGGGGAAGAGAAGTTGAAGGGAGGAGAGAGCAATGGAAAAAATAATAATTAAAATGTATCACATACACGTATAAATTCCCTATAATGAATATGATTGTTACACATATCTAAATTGTACCAATAAACTTGATTAATTTTTTAAAATTGAAATAATTACCCTAGGACAATACATCACACAAGGCTAAAAGATAAATGAAATAAAATGTGTGTAAGTGCTTTGTAAAGTGAGTCTCTCTGTGCATGTGCAATTAAATCCTGTAAGGTATTTCTGAGCAGAATTATCTGGGAATGGTATAAAAGTCTCTCTTGAGACCTGCGCCATGTTGGAAACCAAGCAACCAACTCACCTCCCTGGTACGTGGCTGTGGTAGGACAAGCTGCAGCCACCCCAGGGGGAGAACCACCAGCATCTCCTGAGATCCACACCATGTTGGAATTTGGTGCACTGGGAAACCAAGCAACCAGCTTGCCTCCCTGGCAAGGGGCTGTGGCTCAGGCAAGCTCTTGCTGCCCCAGGGGGAGAACCACCAGCATCTCCTGAGATCCATGCCATGTTGGAACTTAGGGCACTGGGAAACCAAGCAACCAGCTTGCCTTCCTGGTATGTGGCCATGAGGCTACCAGCACACAGGCTGAGACTCAAACATCCTATCTTCCCTCCCACCCCATTAGCAAATGGGAGCCAGAGATCTGAGCATCTCTTAGGAGGTTGACCATATGCAATATATCAAATACGGGGATTTCCTTCTACCATCTCTTTGAAAGCAAATATTTTTATCACTGTTTTGCTTTGTTCTGATTAATTGTATTGCTCTATTCAATATTCTATTTTGCTAAGTTCTATAGTGTTCTGTATTTCATTAGATTTTGCTGTACCTGATTGAAAGAACAACTATTGTGAAGATAGTAAGATATACTATGGTACCTATTGCTGTTATCCTGGTAACCTGCTGTGAAGTTCTGTACCAGTTTCACTGCATTGTCTCGATTGGCTTTGTTCCATCTTGTTCTGTTGTATTTTGCTACCTTCAAAAAATTTTTTTAAAAAGTCCTCTCTCTAGGAATCAGAAAATCCAATGGAACTGATGAACATTTGTTGTCATCTTTCTATATCCCAGATTCAGTTCTAGATGCAGACAATAACACGAACATTATTTTACCCTGTTGTCTTAGCCACTGAGTCTCATAATTTACAAAGAAGTTCAAACTTAAAAAGAAGCTGCCTCATCCAACATCTGTATGCATAAATCTCGTATCTACCCTGCTGTAAGAAATTCTCTGTATTGTGCTTATACCCCATGAAAAGAAATTTTGGTTCCAAAAAAGTATTTCAAAGCATACTTTCACATACACAAGTCAGTTAAAAGCATCTGCATTCTTATATATCAAAACATGCTTTATGCCTTTTCATGTAGAATATATTCTGGAACTGATGTGTTCTAGTTTGCATTATTCCACAAACATTTAATGTAACTACTTACGTAGTTGGGGCATAAAGCTATTATCTTATTATTCATTTTCTATTTATCCCACATTTGTCTCCTTTTTATTCTTTTAGTATCTTATTTTGAATTAATTAAGCTATTTTATTATTCTATTTCTACTCATGGAAAATATTCTGTAACTAGTGTAAGCAGTTATTGCCAGAGATTTAAGCATTGATACTTTCCTTAGTATGGTGTGATATAAATTAGCACTTTTTGTTAGTGTTTTAAAGCATTCTAACTCCTTTTATTCCACTTCTATTATTTTGTTGTGTCACTAGTAACTTAAAATCTATTAGATATTAAATTTATTTTTGTGTTGGCAATATCCCTTTATATTTACCAACGTTTATCCTTTGTGGCAATGTCCATTCATTCCTAGGTCCTCATCTTTCCATCTGGGATATATTCCTTCTGTCTGTAGAATTTCCTAATTAATTTTATTTTCAACCAATATCCTCAGTCCTCATTTGTCTGAAAAGATCTTTATGTGGCTTTGGTAGTGTTGTTGTTAGTTTTGTTTTGTTTTGTTTTATTTAAGGAAGGGTCTCCCCATATAGTTCAGGCTGGCCTCAAACTCATGGTGATCCTCCTGTCCAGCCTTTCCAGTGCTGGAAATACAGGCGTGTACCACCACACCTGGCTGCTTTTATTTTTTAATGAAATTTTCACTGAGGTATTTGGATTCTATGTTGGTAGTTGCTTTCATTATCATTTTACTATTATTGTTCAATTGTCTTTTGTCATTCGCCACTTCTGTTGAGATGTTGGCTGTAGGTCATAGCATTGTCCCTCTGAAAGTATTCATCTGTGACTTCTTATGACTTTTTCAATAGCTGCTTTTTTAAAATTAGACTTTCTGTTTTAGCAGTGTTACTATTATGTGTCAGTGTGCAGCCTTGTTCTAATTTTATCTGGCTTAGAACTTACTAAGTTTCTTTAAATTGTTTCAGTGTTTTGAAAATTGTCACTCTTTATATATTGCTTCTGGCCCATTTTTCATACCTCCCCTTCAGAACTCCAATATTTACATGTTAAACCTTTTGGATACAGCTCACATTTTCCTTACACTTTGTATGCTTTTTTACTATTATCATTGTTGATATTAGTCTTCCTTTTTGTGATTCAAAATAGTACTTTATTTCATCCTATTTTCTAGATTTCTATCTCTGTATTTTTATCTCCTGTCTAATATTAAAACCCTCCAAAAAAGAAATGATTCTCCATAAATACTTAATTTTCAGTATTATAGTTTTCAGTTTTATTATACCTAGTTCTTTTCCATCAATTTTATTTGTTTATTGATATACTCTATCCTTTTATCTGTGTTGTCCACTGTTCCCTCTTTTTTCTTGAACATAATTTTAATAGCTATTTTTAAAACATGTTATGTTAACTCCAAATACGGATCATTTCTAAGTCTGAAACTCTCCTCAACATTCTGTCTTCAGAATTGGTAATTTTGTTGCTGTGGTGACGGTGGTGGTGGTGGTGGTGGTGGTGGTGAAACAGGGTCTAAGATAGTCTTGAATTTGTGATCTCAAACAATTCTCTTGCTTTAACCTGCTAAGCATAGAGAAATGCACCATTATGGCCAGATTAATAAGGCTTGTTTCACTGCTTCTTTCTACTTATGGGGGTTTGGTTTGGTTTGGTTTGGTTTGGTTTGGTTTGGTTTGGTTTGGTTTTTGGTACGCGAGATCTAACTCACAACTTTGCACTTGCCAGGTAGGCATTTACACTACATCAGATACTATTTATTAAAGAGTCACTCATAGGACAGATGATATTATGTTACCTCACACGAGAGACAGATTCCCATTTCCTGATAAGTAACTGAATGACCTTAAGCAATTATAAATTGTCCTAGGTTGCAGTTTGAGTTACACTTGTATCTCTAAGGCATGTATTTCTAAAGTTGTGCATTATAACCTGATGGATCTCTGTGTTCTCAGTCCTGATAAACTTTTCTGGAGCTCTATCTTATCATAGATGCTTCCAGTCTCTAAACCCATCCAACAATTTTAAAATCTTGCTAGAAAGACCAGCTTTGTGTTTTCTCCTAGGTAGATCTTTTTTCCCTCTGTGCCTCAAGATTGTGGGACATGCCATTTCTCAAGATATGTCCACCTAGATTCTCAACTTTTACCACACATCAGGACCATTGCAAAATTTCCATGAAAAAATAACTTGCTGTATCTATTGTTATACCAGTCTTGTAGTCAATCTATCTTTTTCCCAAGACAGGCTTTTTGTTCATACAGGTTCCTAGATCACATCCAAAAAAATAAATAAATTTCATATATATAAACTCTGACATGTTCTCTCTTCTCTGGAAGTTTAGCTCATCTAATCTATGTTGTCACCATTGCTCTCTAATATTTTCAAATTTTCTTTTATTTTACGAGGCATTTTTATTTCACAGTGGGCATACTTGCCTGCTGTGGCTCAATGCATTATACCTACAAGTAAAGGTCACACTGACCTCTAAGATATTCTAGTCCAGATATCTTACATATGTTCTTTAAGTCAATTTTTAAACTAAACATTGTGTTTTTGTTAATTTGGGACTCCAACTTTCTAATGAATATATTTAACCTTGAATCCTAATTGACAGTTTTTCAGAAATTTTTCATTATTTTAGCAGATCCTGTAGTACAAAGAAATTGTTGTCAAAATTATTTGATTTTATTTTTCTTATACCATATAGAAAGTCCACTCATGGGATCATTTAAAAGTTCTTTTGGGCATTGCCTCAGGTAAGATAGTAATCATAGAATTACCTTAAAGTTATGATACTTTTCTATCAAAATTAAAATAAAATTGAACATAATCTCTTAGTAATCATTTAAACCTGTACAGTGATGCCATCCATGAACCTGGTAAAGAAATCTAAATACAAGAAGGGCATGGTGGTGTACATCTCCGCACTTGGGAAGATCACTGTGAGTTTGAGGCCAACTTGGGATACATAGTGAGCTTAAGGCCAGCCTGAACAACACAGTGAGATCCTGTCTGAAGAAGGAAGGAAGGAAGGAAGGAAGGAAGGAAGGAAGGAAGGAAGGAAGGAAGGAAGGAAGGAATTAAGGAAGGAAGGAAGGAAGGAAGGAAGGAAGGAAGGAAGGAAGGAAAGAAATTTAAATACAGAGAGATAAATTGCCCAAGTACAGAATTACCTGGTAGAAAACATTTTAAAAATAAATTAATCCAAATTTCAAGGATTAGCCATTTCAGAGGATGGGCTCCTATATCTATAAACACTCCTTTAGAAAATTAATGCTTCTGTCCTTACAGTGTGGGTAAGTAGTGACTTTTGGTCCACTCCCATTAAATTTCAAAATTCCCAGTATGGGCAACAAAGTAAAAAGATAAAGAAAAGTGTAAGCCTGCTCCCTATTATAAGTGAGATGAGTAAAATTCTAAAACAAGACCATTCAAGACATTGCCAGTTGAGAACAATTAAATATTTGCTAACTCATAAAAATTTGCTCATGAGGAAAATGTCCCTCTTGTACATGGAAAGAGTGTATTTGAGGAGTCCACGGATGAGTCACTGTCAGATACCCATAGGTATGTACACAAAAGGAGCCTTAAATAGCTGAAGACACACAGGTAACCATGGGCACTACTCAAACAGCCTTGTGTGTGCTCTTTTCAGTACAACTATTTGCTTAATAAGATAAAATAAATTTCAGGTCATGATAAAAAAAATTTATATTTTTTACTTTGTATTATCTAGGAAATTGCTTGGGGAAATAGCACACAAGAAAAGCAGATAATACTGATTCTAATTCCAGCTTTCTCAGTAGTTAACTGTGTAAATGTTACTAAGTCTAGATTTTATTCTGAGTCATTTACTTATTTGTAAAGAAAAATAAAAACTCTTTAAAATAAAATTTTAAAAAGGAAAAGAAAAGAATAATGTATCTATTTCTTTACTGTATAAAATGAAAATGGGTGAATATGAAACTTCTAAGCTGTATATCACTACATTTAAATACCATATGAGAAATTAGTTATTTTCATAGATTTTAAGCCTGTTCAAAACAATGTCACTTTGGTTTGTATATTGGCTTTCCTCACCTATTGAATTTAATGAAATATCAAGGGCTAGTAAACACTTGCCAGTTCCTCTTTGTGATGGATAGCATGTGTCACCCTCAAAATCTCTATGTTGAGATGTTAACTTCCAATATGTTGATATTAGGAGGTGGGACCTCTGGGAAGTAGTTAGGTCATGAAATCAGAATCCTCATGAATAGGAGTACTGCAGCCATCAACAAGACCTCAGAGAGCCATTTCACCCTTTCCGACACATGACGGTAAATGAGAAGTCAGCAACCTGTAACCTAGAAGGGCCCCCTAACCAGAACCTACTATGCTGTCACCCTGATCATGGACTTCCAGCCTCTGGGACTGAAAATAATTTTTTATCAGCTTCCTGGTCTATGGTATTTTTATAGCAGATTAAGGTATAGTTTCACTACCAAAGAGAGTTCTCATGACTGACAGTAAGTTTAAATATTTCGCTAATGGCAAAATGAACAAAAATAACTTGTTCTCAGATGATGTTGGAGTAGCTATATATCTTTTTATATGAAAGGTGAAATGGCTGCTTTATGATATAATCTACTGAAACTAAAATACTATTAGAAACCACAAGTTCGTCTCTGTTGGAATGATGGAAAGGACAAGGACTGGCAGTGTAGCTCGGTGGTACAGTGCCTGCTAGCATGCATGAGGCCCTGACTTCAATCGCCAGTACCACCAATAACCAAAAGGACATAAGAATATTGAGAAGACAGAAGAGAGGTGAGGTCATTGGCAGCTAAAAATGATTGCTGTTTCAATACCAGCTTGTGGAGACTAAAGTAGAAACAACAAAAGTGACACTTTGCAAAGATGTGACAAGTTTTAAAAAGCAGGGCCAGCTCAGAAGTGATGTGAGTTTACTTTAGGATTCTGTTAACAATCAGCATGATTTACTTTAGGGTGGAGTATGAACCATAAAAACAACAGTACATTTTCTCCCTCTAAGAGAGTTCTTGGCATTTTACTGAAAATTCTGCCTGTTCAATTATATGCTAGGAAGTCTGTGTTCAGAGTCTCAAATACATCCAGAAGCAAGGCATTTGTTTGCATCAAAATCAGATGATAAAAAGCAAAATCAGATGGATGTATACCAATTTGTAAAGATAAAACAAAAACCTTTAATTTCAAGCTATTAGCAGAATTTTTTCCTTCTTCTTTTCCTTCTCCTTCTCCTCCTTCTCCAGTCCTTAGAAACTGGAATTAACCATTTGGTTTTGTTTTGAGATGAGAGTACACAACTGCTGAGTGGAAGAATTTAACCACTGTGGCTCAGCTCTCCAACACAGTCTTCCCTTTCCACCAAGCACAGCCATAAGGAAGAGCAGTTACTCTAAAACCTCCCAAACTTGCAGTGGTCTGTGCATGAGTGAAAAATAAATCCGTGCTATTTAAGCCACCAAAATTTGAGGACTGCCTAGTATTTGACTGACTCTCAAGGGGACACCAATCAAAAACCTTAAAAGCTAAATCTTAATGCAGTACTGATTGAAAATCAGTAGGGAGGAAAATTGTATTACAGGCTGGAAAGATGGCAAGCCACAATATGACTAGGAAAGTAGTTGGTAAGCAATCTGTTTGATAACTTTTGAGACTGTTCATGTACCTAATCATATTGTAACTCTATGGGAAATAATTAGAAAATGGAATGTTAATAGCATGAGTCAGTTGTTACTGAATGGATTTGACAACATACTTCAAGAGAGGTCAGTTCTGAAAAGAATTTTTATTTGCAAAAAGTTATTTTGAAAGTCCAAAAACTCTAGGATCTTCAAAGTCAGAAAAGGCAAAATTAATTTAAACCCAACTAGTGAAAGATTAAAGTCAAAAGACTTCGGGTTTTTTCCTCATTCCTATCATAGTTTTTTCCACACCTGCCCAATAGTCACATTTGATACTCTTTCTTCATTTGGCTTCGGATCACCAATTACCCACCACCACCACAGCCCACCCCAGTACCACCACCACAGCCCACCCCAGTACCACCACCACCACCACCACCACCATCACCACCACCACCCTGCTTCACTGACCACTTATTGCAGTATCCCTCATGGTACTCCCTCATCTCTTAGACTTCTGACATTTGAGGCTACTAGGCCTTACCCAAGGACATATTTTGTATTTATATGTACTCATTCGTTGGAAATCACATGGTTTTAATACCACACGTATGCTGAGAATTCCCAACTTCTACCCAAAATTACAGTTGCCTCACTAGGCATGGTGATGCATATCTAAAGTCCCAACAACTAGGGAGGCTGAGAGAGAAGAATCCCTTGATACCAGAAGTTCAAGACCAGCCTGGACAAAATAGTAAGATCCTATCTTTAAAAATAAATAAATAGGGCAGGGGATTTCACTCAGCAGCATAAGCGCCTGCCTTGCAAGTGTGCAGTCATGAGTTTGGTCCCCAGTACCAAAAAAAAATTAAAATAAATAATAAATAAATTCTGTCTACATGACATTTTGATAGATTACAAATAAGCATGTCAATCATTCTGTGTCCAAAATTGACTGTGTATCCTCTCTACTCTGGAAAAAAAAAAAAAACACCTAATTTCCTATACCTGCTCTTGGAAAAGGCTTCCTGCTTTCAGTAAATGAGTATCCCATTCTTCCAGTTTCAGTGCTATTAATCTTGGTTCCCTCTTTGTCTCTTCTTTTTTCATAGCCCAAATACAATCCATTAGAAACAGTTAGCTCTATTTTTATGTATATCAAGAATCTGAGCTCTTCTCACTAACTTTTTCCTTACCATCTCATTGTTAGCATCTCTTTCCAAGATTACTAGGTCACCCTTTCTCCCTGTTTCCTCCTTTGGCCACCCAAACCTATTTCCAACTTAACTGCCAACACTTCCTTTAAAACAAGGACAGACCATGTCACTTGCCCAGCCACAAATTTCTACCCTGATTGCTAATTGACCCAGAGAAAACCCCACATCCTCATTTTCTTTTTTCATTTTTCTCCATCTCCTTTCAGTCTGTAATTTCACCTGTTCTTTCTCAACCCTCCCTTTAAGCCAGCCATAATGATCTTCTTGCTTTTCCTCTTTTGAGAAAATAATACCTAGACTCAATAATGCCTAACGTGCTCCCTCCTTGATGCCTTTGCAATTGATTTTCTTTTTTTATTACTTTTTTAATTTTTATTTTAAAGAAAATAAAACCAAGCAAACTAAAACAGAACAAAGCCAGTCAAAACAAACCAGTGTAAGTGACACACGACTTCAAAACAATAGGAAATCAACAATGGTTAGCATAATGCCTCTTGTTGTCTTCAAAAAAGCTACAAATACCCTCAGACATAGTAAAAATCTAACTAAACAGAACAGAATAGAACTGATAAAAGCAAAACAATCAATGTAATAAAAGACTCCAAAACAAGGTAACAGTAAATCCAAAATGGCTATCATAGTATAACTTGTTATCTTTGAAATAGCTGTCCATGCCATCAGATATTATAAAATTAAACAAAACAAAACAGAATAAAACCCAACCCAACAAAACAATGAAAATGATACAGGTCTTCAAAACAAGATGATAGGGAATTAACAATGGCTACCACCTGCAGAAGGAGATCTCCCCTACATGCTACGTTGAGTATTGTTATCCTCTAAATAGATAGTCAGACTACCAGCTTTAGACCTACAAAGTCAGTGAAATACTAAATACTACTAGCATTAAACCTCAAAAGCCATCATTGCAGCTTGTGTTTCTCTGGATCAGCCAGTCACTTACAGCAGGGGATGGAGATGGGGAGGTTGACTCTTCTTGTTTCCCAGCCTGTGTACCAGAGGGGCTGGCATCTGGCTCTCCCCATAGTGGCCCACACATGGTGCTGAGTTGCAGGGAGGGCTTGCTTCTTGGTGATTTCTTGTTCTTTTCCCCTGCAGTCTGCGAATGGTGCTGACTCACCAGAAAACTATGGCATCTGGCTGACCCCTCAGCAGCCTGCACATGGCACCAATTTGCCTGTAATTGATTTTCTTTTAACCTAGAATATTCTTCTTTCTCTCTCTTCTTCAAATTTTTGATTAAATTCTATCACCTTTTGTCTCCTTTTTTTTACTATGATGTCACTATTACTAGCAGAATAACGGGCACATAGACTATATGTAAAAGTCTAGATACAAAGAGAAAGCATGCTTAGTAGCAACTGTCTTTCCTAATACACTCAAAAAGTTTCAGCCTAGAAATAGCACAGAGACTGAGTTCAGGTTCTGCATGATCAGCTGACAGCCCAAAGTGAGATGGCTTATACAAAACTTCACAATGTTTGTGAATTAAAGCAGGGACTCAGCTTTGGAATCCAAGACTCCAGGGCTATTTCTTCTCTAATAAAATCACTTCACACTCACATACATATATGTATTCATATGTGTACAAATATATCCATGGACATGTGTATATACACATATATTCTCATGTGTGTGTTTGTGTACATAAATAGTTTGAAGTATCTTAAGAACAAACCTACCTTTCATGACCCTGGGACAACAGAAAGGAGCCCTGCAGGTCCTTGGTTTCTTTATAAACTCAAACAAAAAGGCTAGAATCAATAATACCTAAAAATATCTAATTTTCTTTCCACAACTAAAGAATAAATTGTCTATTTTATATTCCAATGGTGTCTTCAGAGTTCAATACACAGATACACATTTGCACCCTTAAGCAAATATCACTCTCTAGATCAGTTTAAACATGTCACGAGTCTTGCATTTAGCTTGGCAAATCAGCTATTAATGACCCTGTTCTTCCTACACTGTTTCCTCCTGACACAGGAAAATGATTCTTCCTAGTACTTCAAGATTCTCCACACTCATCTTTTAAGATGTTTTTGCAAATTGCCCTGCACTAGTTTTAAGATTAGATTTTCATTTCAGAATTCATATTGCAGTCTAAGAAAAACTAAATCCTCTTATAAATCATGTGTCAACATCCTGAATACCATCATGGTTGAATGTAACCAACTTAGATAAGTATGTGCTCCTGGAACTTAGTATACAGCTAACAGCATCTGTTAGATGATATGCTCTGATAGACAGGTACTTAACATTACTTGGTAGATCTCAATCTGAAGTCCTATCTTCTCTGCTAATAAATTCCTTCACAATAAAACAGGCTACAGAATTCAGGACTAAAGGAGACATTTTAGTCACTTTTTTCCTTGCTCTTCATAATGTATTTTGCTTCTGTGTTGGCAGCTCAGTACATGTTTTCATCTGATGCATTTTGGTATCAGTAAATCCAAACTCACATGCATCTCTTGCTAGACAGGACACTACCTGGAGATACTCAGGTTTCCCTTTACAGTTAGCCACCCAAGCAGATCCAGCCAGTCACCTTGTATGCTGGCCATCCTGCTTGTAAAGCCCCCTTTAAACCCTGGCTGGAGACACTGTTTGCCAATGAACACTGCAGAGCTGGAATCAGTGACCTAGAAATGCACATCTATTGGAAGTAGGCTGGAATAAGCAATCCTCACTTGCACCCTGTAGTTGTTATGGTAGTATGTGCCTAATACACTCAGCGCCTAAGAAGAAAATGGGATCTGAATACCCATTTATCCCAATTCTGGGCTCAATTAGAGTAATTATAAATCAGCACCCCTGGTGTGAGTAGAGTACATGATGCTCAAAATGATTCTCATTTGGGGAAACAATTATATTCACTTTATAACCACCCAATCCACAAAAGAAAACATTCTTCTTTTCCTTAGTCAATGCAAACAACCCATCAAATTCCCTCTCTCAGTTGAACTAGTGGATACATTTTACTCTAATTCTCTGTCTTGGTGTTCCCAGCTTTAAAAGCTCAAACATTTTCCTTTTATGTGCACTCATGCACTGCTGACATCCACCTCTTTGGGTATCCCTTCATCGTATCAGGGTCATAGCAGCTAACCTTTTAAACAATCCCTGTAGAGATGCAGTGAATTTGGACAGAGAAGCTGATGTTGCTGGTAAACAGAAATTGAGAAATCCATTTTCTGCTAGCTAGTGAAATCTGTGTCATCCTGTATTTCCTTTTTACTGTTCTCAATCATTCATTTTACATATCAAGCCTGAACTGAAATCTGGTGCATTTCTCTGGCAGCTGGAAGGAAGTTAACAAACAAGTCACTGCTTTATTTACTGCCTTTTCCCATATCTCTAGTGATTGATTCCGGGAGACTCAATTCTGAAATTTTTACTAAATGTAGTCCTGAAAGGAACCATCACCCAGACATGTCTTTTCATGTTCACCTTTTCATTTTATAGCCAAAATAATCCCCAAAGAAAAATTCCTCCCATAATAAGTGGGCTCTTCCCATGAATCCAGTATAACAGGGCAGCAGTCTAAAAGCAATAAACACTTCTGATTGTTAGTATGATCTAGTTTTACACACATGTGAATGTGATCCAAAATAATTCTAGCTTATAACTGGGATTTCTTGGTCCCTCATAACAACTTCTTTAGTGCAAAGCCTTGCGTAGGGGACCAACTACGGAAAGAATGAAGGAATGAACAAGTCAGTTAGGGGCCAAATTCTGTTTCTTTATTAATTTCTGGGAGGTTTCTGTTTCTCACTTTCTTCAAGGAATGTTCAACTTCTTTCCTTGATTGTCGCGTATGTATGATTCCTTGTGTATACATAGGTGTAAACTGTGTTTTTACTTCCTACTATAATCTACTTCTAATTTGTAAGACTCTTTCATTTCATCTTGAGTGACAGCTTGGCAGCCTCCTTGTCCTCATCCTTGGTTCCAACCCCTTCTAGAGTCTCTGTCATCTTCTTCATAGGTTCCAAGAGTAGAGGAAGTCAAACTCTGGGTTTGAGATTCAAAGAAAAGTGTGATATAAACAGAGTAGGGAGAGTGAATGAAAACACTGGCGGGAAAAAGGGGTAGGGAAAAAGCTCCCATAAAACTTGTTAAGTGCAGTCAACACTCTACTGATACTTTTCCAATGAATAGCCTTTTGACCCCCAAATTATTTTTATAGGCATTCCCTAGTTAAAGCTCACAATGCTTTGGTCATATCTCTTGATTATAGTTTGTGCTGAAAATCGTCATGTCCCTGGTAGGACTGGAGATCAACAGCTGTTCTCTAGTAGTCATGTGGACTAAGTTTCAATTTCCCATTTACAGAATTTTATCCCAATTTAAAAAGATAGTACATTACTGGAGTCAAGTGCAGAAGGAAAATATGCTTCCATTCCACATATGTGAAAACAAGATTGACTCTCTAAAGCAATAAGAAAAGACAAAGTGCTCTGTCAACCAAGTAAGAAAATTTAAAGACATTTTTATTCTCAAACAAATCTGGAAGGCTGTTTTCCTTAAAATGTAAAGAAAGGAATATAAAATAAATTGTTGATTTTACTGCACAGATTAACTATTCCATAAGAACAATTATACATAAACCTCCAAATGCTTTGTCTCCCCCACCATGCAATAACCTCATTTAGAGTGGCTGTGTTTAATCTTTTTAACAAAATTTTAGAAATGGAAATATGAACTCAACAAAGAAATATCCAAATTAGGATGAACTGAATGTGTTTAGAATATTGAGAATCTATTTACATTTCAATAAGATATTTCCTCAGTGAGAGTCTTAGATAAATCTCTCCAGACATGAGGCTGGGACACAGAATTAAGAAGAAAGAGGCACCCTTGACAATTTGGAGAGAAGGAAAGATAAGCAGAGGGGTGTTTAATAGAAACAGATGTAGATGTAATCCCATTAGGAAGGAAAAAGCTGTACAAATATAACATAAGAGGAGGGGAAATGGCTTTAAACAAGTATAATGGAAAAACCTGGGGCGCTTTGAGAACTCAAGCTAAGAATGAGTTCATGACTCAAACTCTCTTCTAATTCAAAGCCCAGCAACTGGTATGTTACGTTATGTAACTCGAAGAAAGGCATGATGTTAAGAACAATATGTTTTTTCTGAGAAAGATTAGTAGGAGTTTCTAAAAGTGGCAATGGAAGATTGAAAAGGAAGGATTTACCAGCCTAAAAATGCATAGAAAATATCTGTGGTCACAGATCCATATGGCAGTCTGTTAATTTCCAATCTAAAGCTATTACTTGTCTGTTACTGTTTATTCTAGCAAGAAAGATATGAGTTAATCTTAAGGAAGGCCTATTGACTAAAAGCTAAGCATTGAAAATGTTTAATAGAAATTTACTGATTTTACTTTCTTTAGTGGAAATTATAGAATTTTACTGATTCTACCCATATTTCTGTAAAGCTTTGCATAGCTTGTAGGAATATGAAATAAGCTAACAGTTACCATCCCATCACTGTCATTCACTGATCAATGATTAGTGCTTTAGTGACAAGGAGAGATTTATATAAAGTAGGTAAGAGAACATATCTCCCAGTGCACATCAAGTAAAAGCAATACACCTGGCCAGGCATGGTGACATATGCCTAGAGTCCCAGCACTCGGGAGATTGAGGCAGGAGGATCCTTTTGAGTTTGAAACCAGTCTGGACTACAAAGTGAGCTCAAGGGCATCCTGAACTGTATAATGAGACCCTATCTCAAAAAGACAAAAAAAAAAAAAAGCACAATACTCCTTTATACTGCATGAATATTCTACCTCCAAGAAAATATTTTCCTTCCTTGTGTCCTATGTTTTTCTCAGTTTTGACGAATTGAGATTATGACCCAAGTCCTCCACCTTGTTGTCTGGACAAAAAGAGATAGGCAGAGAGGCTATCAAGGAAAACCTGGAGAAGATTTAGGGGCTCATGTATACAAATCTTCTTTCCTAAAAATAAAGAATAAAAATTAGCAACACAGATATGGTTGTAGCTAAATGCTTTTGCAGCATGAGACCTTGAGTTTGATTTCCCAGAATCATTAAAAAAATTTCACAACTCTGACTGTTCCAAATCTTGACACCTTTGCGCTACACCTCAGACTAGAATCTGGATGGACGTCTAAGCACACCTTTCAAAGCTGAGCCACATCATTGATGATTACTCAAAAAAAATGTGAACAGTAAATCAACTAATCCAGGACTTTAATGGCTTTAAATAACTCTATGTAAAAGGTTAAGCAAAATTTCTCCCTAACAAATTTATTCTACATAAGATGTGGTCATAATGTACAAAAGCAACATCCTTTGGTTAGCACGCTGCAAGGAGAGGGGTAGAGCTGCACAGTGTGAGATACATGCTCCTTCTGAATCTTTCACCAAACTTTCTTTCTGCTTCTTAATGTAGGCACAGCAGGAATAGACCCTTTAGGGGAAAAGAAACTTCAAGGCCAAAAGAATGGAAGGACCCCTTAGGTAACAGGTAACAAGCATTTTGTGGCCTATTTGAGAAATGAATCAAAACTTTAGTAAAACTAAAAATAAGTTTAATTCAAGTTAATTTCTAGTATGCACAGATTCAGAGAAAATTATCTTCCACTTGATAAGTAGCGTTACTATTACTGCTGTTGTAAAAGCTTTGGAAATTCCAACTGTTTCAACATTATCATAAAATGAGAGGTGAGAGAGAAGAGGAGGAGGAGGAGAAAAGGGAGGAGGAAGAGGAGGAGGAGAAGAGAGAGAGTGTGTACCCAAGTAATAGGTCATATATAATATCATTAGGTTTTGCTCAGAGAGGATAGGAGCTGGAATGAGAAGGGTTCTTTTAGTAAGGTACAGAGTAAGACAAAAGATTGAGTTTCTAATGAACCAGAAAAAGATAGAAGTAGACTTCTGTGACTTCTGTGACAGAAGCAAGAGAGAGGAGGCAACAAATTGGATGTGGAAAGCCAGGCGTGGTGGTGCACACCTATAATCCCAGCATTTGGGAACCTGTGGCAGAAGGACTGCTACGAGTTCAAGGCCAGCCTGGACTACATATTGAGTTCAATGCCAGCCTGAGCTACATAACAAGACCCTGTCAAAAAAAAAAAATTAGAAGTAGACACCTCAGCTAATGGCAGGTCAATGAGCTATCACCCAGAGTCCTGAATAGAGATGGACAGAGAACTCCAAGCTGGTGAGCTGAGAGGTTCATGAAAAAAAGGAATGCTGGAAACCATGAGAATGCCAGCCCAACCGGTTTATTAACTCACAAAATAAGACATCAAGCATTGTTGCCACTACACAAAGAAACTTTTCCTTCATACTTACACAGTCTAGGGAGTTCTAAATCTTTAACATTTGACTACACCTGAGCAATATATGCTCCTTAGATTAGCTTATTCAAGAAACTGCCATTTACATTTACACTTTTCCTCTCCCTCTTCTCCCTTTCCAATAACAATCTCATTATAAATCTCACAAGAGTTGTGCCTGGCAGGTTTGCCTGATTCATATTCCTGCCCAACCATTTGTGGGGAAGGGATCAGGTCAATGGATATATTTAAGTACATATTGTAGTCTGCAGAATTATCAAGAAAACAAAAAATATACACCATGTAAAACTATGATAAAATTTTCAATATAATAATTAAAAGTCATGGACTTCTTAGCAAGATGATTTTTTGTCTTCCTAGAGAAATACTTGCCAGGATCCCTAATTCATATTACTCTTTCCTCAAAAGTTAGTTGCTCTTAACAATACATGCTGTTCAAATGGGAGAAACCTTTGATGTCACTGTGTTGTCCCTGTGGCCTAGCACTTTCATGCCCTTGTCACTTCCCTTCCTCCACCTCAGTGGCATCATGTTGCTAAGCACCATAAGTGCCATGTTGCTAAGCAACACCAACTTTGAAAAGCACATGGATTACAGGGTCATATCCTGGGGGCATGGGGCTCCAACAGCACCAGGACACAGTCTACAATGTAAGACTTCTTTAAAAGAGATTTTTTAAAAATCAAATAAGATAAGAAAAAAGTGACACAGAAGTACTCATACCACATTATACCAATAGAATTCTCCAAAAATATCACATCAGGCAGAGAGGCATCACTTTTAAGAATTCAGATATCCAATTTATTTCTGAAGTTCGAAATCTCTGCTATTTTTCAGCAAATACTCTTGGTAGACAGGATGCAAAGGGGTGGACTGAACTGGCTAAAGAAAGGCTCCCTCTCTGAGCAGAGTCCGCCTCTCTTCACTGGCCTCTGGCATCTTTCACAGGCTGAAGTCGGCAAACAGTTACATCCTCTTTTTGTTGTCACTGCTGTGTTGTATTTTGTTTTCATAAGTACTTATTTTATCCTCTAACGCAAGTTTGATAAAAGTAGAATCAATTATTTTTGTTTCTGCTGCCATCAACATCTTTTTGTGCCTAAATTTTACTCACATTGGCACCATTCTTCCTTATATGTGGATCTAATTTTCTGTTTTCACACACTATCATTCATATTATCATTTGAGGACATCTTTTCATATTTCTTATAATGTTCTTCTGCTGCACATCTTTTAATTATCTGAAGAGATTCTCTCTCTTTTTTTTTTTTTAGTAAGTCATTGCTTTGCCTTCACTTTTGAATGATATTTTTGGTAGTTCTAAAATGCTAACTTGACTGGGCTGTTTTTCTTTTCACTTAGCATGCAAAAGATACAATTCCATTTTCCTCTGGCTTGCATAGTTCTGGAGGAGACATCTAAAATTATTCTTATCTTTATTGCCTAATAGGTAATGTCTTTTATGTCTGCTTGCTTTTAAGACATTTTTCCTTATCATTGGTTTTCAGAAATTTGATTATGTTGTGACTCCATCAGTTTCCTTTTTGATATTTATCCTGCTCAAGTCAGTTGCAAGTTTAAATCTCTCTATTTATAGAGTTGATTAATTTCAATTTCTCCAATCATTATTTGTTCAGGAATTTTCTCTGAGCCTCTGATTTCTGAGATGCCAGTTAAATACATATTAGACCCTATGGTATTATCTCAAAAAATCACTGGACTTCTGCTGCTTTTATATGAGTCTTCACTGGGCAGGGGGAGTTGAGACAGGATTTCACTATGTAGCTGAGGTTGGCCTCAAACTTGCAGAACCTTCTGCCTCAGCTCCCAAGTGCTGGACTTACAGGCATGCACTACCATGCCTGACCTTGCTGCTTTTTTATATATTTATTTTTCTCTATGATTCCTTATATAATTTTTTTAAGAAAAAGTTCATTGATCTTTCCATTTTCAATGACTACTCAGTCTAATCCAGTAAAATTTATATTTTATACATTGTACTTTTATGTTCATTGTGTTGTGGTCCATATCTTCCATTCCTTTCCTAATTATGTAAAAAGTGAAAACTCTAAGTATAATGATTTAAGTATGTTTTCTGTAACCTTAACCTACTGTTATCATTTTTGTCATTTTTTTATTTTATGAAAAAATAAAAATCCATTGTCTGACTTTTCTCAGTTAATGGTAATTTTACATATAAATAGTACATTTATAATATATACTTGTAAATTTATAATTATACATTATGTAATTTTACATAACTATATAAATTTATATGTAAATTTTTAATTTATAATTACCATTAACAAAGAGAAAATAATAAATTCATAAATATATAAATTTATGTATATCATATAATCACATATTTATATAATATACAACAGTATATTTCATTGTATACATTATATATAACATATATATTTACTTCTTTGCATGTCTTTTTATTTGATTTTAAGTGTTATGTCATTGAGAGTCAGATTTCACCTTTCCTTAAGTGTTGAAATTTATTTCAGCAGGCAGCTATGTGACTTTCAGATCAGCTAATTTTTAAGCTTTATCTGGGCCAGATCAGAATAGCCTCTACTCAAGGACTAAGTTAACCTGTTAAGCCTGACCTTTCTGTTGTCTGTATTGTAGCTGAGAAGAACTTATCTCAGCCTGTGTGAGCTCTGAAGCTGTTAAGCTTGCAATTTTGTGTTTTCTTAAGAGTTTCCTCCTACAAATGAGAAGCTTTATGTTCAGACTCAAAAAGACTCCTATTCAGACTTCTGGAGCTACCTTCTGTATACATAACTCTCTCTTTTCTAGTATATGCCTCTGAAAATCTCACCTACTGGGTCTCCCTCAAATTTTATGAGGGAGTTGTGCTCAACTCAGTGAGCACATTGTATCCTGTTGTGTCTTGGTTACTTTTCTCACATTGCTGAGACAAAATACCTGATGCCCAAATTAAAGAGGGAAGGTTTATTTAACTCACAGTTTGTGGGGGTTTCAGTCCATACTTGGCTGGCTCCAAAGCAGAGTGACACATGAGAAAGGGCAACAGTTTATGGTGGCAGAAGACAGCAAAAGCAGCAAGAGCAAAAAGGGAGGAGCACACAAGAAGGCTCTCTTTCCCCTTTTTTTTGTGGCATGGAAATTAAACTTAGAGTACATGCTAGGAAGGCTCTGTATCACTGACGTACATTCCCAGTCCTTTATACTGCATGTAGACTACCCTGTGTAGCTCTCACACCTATAATTCCAGCATTGGACCATGAATAAGTCACAACTCTAGAAGCCTGCCCCTATGACTGCCTGAGGTTTTGGGGGGCCATCTAGACACACACCATAACATCTTGGCTTGTCTTCTTCTGTACCTTGACCCACAAAGGAGCTCCAGATGACTGTAGCCAGAGCTCCTATAGGGCTCATATCATTTATTTTTCTTTCTCTGGGCCAAAGCCCTTTACTCCTTATTGCCCAATTTCTGGAAAAAAATGTATATGTTTTTCCATGTTTCTAATTTACACAGCAAAAAGGCAAATTATTTCAATATAGACCTCCTAAATTGAACATGATGGTGCATGTCTATAATCCCAGCTATGCAAGGGGCAGAGGCAGGAAGACTGCAAATTCAAAGCCAGTCTGGGAAACTTAGTGAGACCCTGTCTCAAAAATGAAAGATAAAAGGACTGGGAATGTACCTCAGTGATACAATGCCTTCTTAGCATGTACTCTAAGTTTAATTTCCCATGCCACAAAAAAAGTGGAAAAAGGCATTTTCAGTGAGTGAAGGGACTTGAATGGATATTTCTGACCATAAGTCTCTCATGAGTCTACAGTTGATACGTTGGTCACCAATACAGGACCTTAGAGGTTTCAGTGGGGCTACACTGATTCCAAGGTGGCTTACTAATGTGTAAAGTGGCACTGGATGTATGACATCATAATTGCTTGTTTCATGGACATCTCCATCAGTCTGCTCAAAAATCATGGCACTTAGTTGGCTTCTCTGTAGGCAGGTGGCCTAAGAATTTCCTATGTTTTCTGTAGTCACCAAAACATACCAGCTACAGCTACACCAAAACATACAGCTAAGCAAAAACAGCTTAGATTCTTAGTAAGAAGGCAGGTGAAACTATGCTCTCCAAGTTCTTCAATTAATTACTTATTTAGAAAACTAACCAAAGATCCAGAGATTTAGCTCAGTGGCATAAGCACCTGCCTGGCAAGTGTGAGGTTGTGAGTTCAACCCCTGCTACCAAAAAAAAAGAAAGAAAGAAAAAAGAAAACAGACCAAAGTTTAATTTAACAAAAATAAGTACAACTGCCAAGGAAATTTGAACAGCATCCTAACAGTCACTGCTCCCCCATTTTTCATGTTACTTCAGAGATTCTAATCATGTTCCCCCAAAAGTATCAAGAAGGCTTAGGGGTTCAAGGATTTAATTCAGCAGCACAGGGCTGGCCTGACAAGCACAAGGTCCTGAGTTAGATTCCCAGTACAAAAAAAGAAGAAGGAGAAGGAGGAGGAGGAGGAGGAGGAGGAAGAGGAGAAGGAGAAGGAGAAGGAGAAGGAGAAGGAGAAGGAGAAGGAGAAGGAGAAGGAGAAGGAGAAGGAGAAGGAGAAG
>PVLA01012413.1:0-44637 GCA_004027455.1 Hydrochoerus hydrochaeris | reverse complement strand
TCTTGTAGTTCTTATTTACTTTTTACACTAGAGACACAATATGATATTTATAAATATGATTCTTATTTATTTCACTAATGAGGATAGTTTCAAGTTGTCTCCATTTGCCTATGAAGGCCTCAAGGTCATCCTTTTTTATAGCTGAGTAATATTCCATTGTATAAAAATGCCACATCTTTTTCATCCACTCTGCAGTTGACGGGCATCTTGGATATTTCCAGGATTTAGCTATCACAAATTGTGTGGCTATGAACATGGTGCAAATATATCACTGTGATATGAACTTTTCAGTTCTTCGGGGAAAAATCCCTGGAGGGGGATAGCTGGATTGAATGGGACTTGTAATGCTAGTCTTCTGAGAATTCTCCATATGGATTTCCATAATGGTTGCACCAGTCTACATTCCCAGCAACAGTGGAGCAGTGTTCCTTTTTCCCCACAGCCTCCCCAACATTTGTATCAGTTGATTTCTTGATCGCCCTATCCTTTCTGGAGTAAGGTGGAATCTCAATGCTGTTTTAATTTGCATTTCTCGAATGACCAGTGATGGTGAACATTTCTTCATATATTTATTTGCCATTTGTATATCTTTTTCTGAGAACTGTGTGTTCATCTCAGATGCCCATTTTTGGAGAGGGTCTTTGAATTTGGAGGGCTTGATGTTTTTCAATTCCTTATATATTCTGGACACAAGTCCTTTGTCTGAGGGGCTGCTGGTTAAAATTCTTTCCCACTCTGTTGGTTTTCTTTTCACGCTGTTGGTGATTTCCTTTGAAGTGCAGAAACATTTCAATAATGTGAGATCCCATTTGTTGATTCTTTGAAGTGTTTCCTGTGTAGTTTGCATTTGGTTCATGAATTCTCTGCCTACCCCTATGACTCCAAGACTTCTACCTACCTTGTCTTCCAGTAGATTTAGTGTTTCTGTTTTAATATTGAGGTCTTTGATCCATTTAGGCTTTAGTTTTGTGCATGGTGATATGCATGGATCTAGTTTCAGTCTTCGGCATGTAGAGAGTCAATTTTTCCAACACCATTTATTAAAGAGGCTATCCTTCCATTGAGCATGTTTAGCCTCTTTATCAAATATCAGGTGGCTGAGTGTCTTTGTAGTTGTGCTTGCATCTTCTCATCTGTTCCATTGATCCTCAGGTCTATTTCTTTGCCAGTACCAAGCTGATTTTATCACTGTGGCTTTATAGTACTGTTTCAAGTCCGGAATTGAGATGCCTCCTTCCTTGCTTTTGTTGCCTAGAATTGCCTTTGCTATTCTAGGTTTCTTCTGTTTCCAAATGAATTTTAGTAGTGTGTTTTCTAGGTCTGTGAGGTAGGTCAACGGTATTTTGATTGGGATTGTGTTAAATCTGTATAACAGTTTTGGGAGTATAGCCATTTTCACAATGTTGGTTCTTCCTAACCAAGAGCAAGGAATGTCCTTCCATTTTCTAATATCCTCTTCAATCTCCTTTTTCAGTATAGTATAATTTTCAGTATATAGGTCTTTTACATTGTTAGTTAGGTTGATTCCTAAGTATTTAATTATTTTACATGTTATTGTAAAGGGCGATATTTCCATAATTTCTCTCTCAGTGAGTTCTTTCTTCGTGTACAAGAATGCTGTTGATTTCTGAGCATTGACTTTGTATCCAGCTACACTGCTGAACTTGTTTATTACCTCTAGCAGTCTTTTAATGGAGTCTTTGGGTCTTCTATATAGAGTATCATGTCATCTGCAAATAGTGATAATTTAACTTCTTCCTTTCCTATCTTTACTCCTTTATTTCTATCTCATGTCTGACTACCCTGGCTAGTGGTTCCAGAGCTATGTTGAAAATTAGTGGTGATAGTGGACATCCTTGTCTTGTTCCTGATTTTAAAGTGAAAGCTTTCAGTTTTTGTCCATTTAGTATAATGTTGGCTGTTGGTTTGTCATAGATGGCCTTTATAAGGTTGAGGTAGAAGCCGTGTATTCTGAGTTTCTGAAGGGTTTTTATCATGAACATGTGTTGGGACTTAGTCAAAAGATTTTTCTGCCATCTATTGAGATGACCGTGTAGTTTTTGTTTTTCGCTCTGTTGATGTGGTATATTACATTTATTGATTTGTGTATGTTAAACCACCCCTGCATTCCTGGAATGAACCCCACTTGGTCATGATGTATAATCTTCTTGATGCTTTGCTGCATTCTATTTGCCAGTATTTTGTTGAGAATCTTTGCATCAATGTTCATTAGTGAGATTGGCCTATTGTTCTCTTTTTTGGTTGGATCTTTCTCTGGTTTTGGTATCAGAGTAATACTTGCCTCCAGGAATGATTTAGGGAGGATTGCTTTTTTCTCTATTTCACTGAATAGTTTAAGGAGTACTGGCATCAAATCTTCTCTAACTTTCTTATAGAATTCAGCTGTGAATCCCTCAGGACCTGCGATTTTTTTATTGGTAAGTTTTTAAATTACATTTTCAATTTCAATAGCTGACATTGGGTTGTTCAAAATTGCTATATCTTCTTGGTTGAGCTTTGGTAGTTCATATGTTTCTAGAAATCTGTCCATTTCCTCTGTGTTTTTCATTCTATGTGAGTAGAGATTTTCAAAGTAGGTATTCATGATCTTTTGAATTTCCATGGGATCTGTAGTAATTTCTCCCTTTTCAGTTCTTATTGCATGAATTTGGGTTCTTTCTTTCTTTCTTTCTTTCTTTCTTTCTTTCTTTCTCTTGATAAAGTTAGCTAAGGGTTTTTCAATTTTGTTTATTCTCTCAAAAATCCAGCTTTTTGACTCATTTATTCTTTTTTTTTTTTAGTTTCAATTGCATTGATTTCTGCTCTAATCTTTACAATTTCCTCTCTTCTAGGAGCTTTGGGTTTAACTTGCTCTTCTTTTTCTAGACGCTTGAGATGGAGCATTAGGCTGTTTATTTGTGCTCATTCTGTTTTCTTGATATGACAGTTTATTGCTATATATTTCCCTCTTAAGACTACTTTCATTGCATCACACAGATTACAGTATGTTTTTTCTATATTTTCATTGAATTTAGACATTGTTTTAATTCTTCTTTAATTTCATCTGTAGCCCACTGCTTGTTCAAAAGGCTGTTATTTAACTTGCATGTATTTATGCAGGTTTTATAATTTCTTTTGCCATGAATTTCCAGTTTCATTGCACTATGGTCAGATATTATGCATCGTATGATTTCAATACTTTTGCATTTATTTAAGAATATTTTATGGGATAATATATGGTCTATTTTGGAGAATGTCCCATGTGCAGCTGAGCAAAATGTGTATTCTGATGTGGTTGGGTGGAACACTCTGTAAACATCTACTAAGTCCAATTGCTCACAGGTATGATTCAGTTCTGTTATTTCTTTGCTGACTTTTTGTCTAGTTGATCTATCTCTTTGTGACAATGGGCTATTAAGATCTCTACATGTTATAATTGTGTTCTTGTGTATTTGGTTTTTCATGTCCATTACTATCTGTCTTATATAGTTGGGTGTTCCTGTATTTGGCACATATATATTTATAATTGTTAGTTCTTCCTCTTGAAATTTACCACTAACAAGTATGTAGTGACCTTCTCTATCTCTTTTAATCATTGTAATGCTTGAAGTTCACATTGTCTGCAAATAGAATAGCTACCCCTGCTTTTTTATGGGTTCCTGTTGCATGGAATACTGTTTTCCATCCTTTGACTTTTAATCTATGAGTTTCCTTTTGGGTCAGATGTGTTTCTTGTATACAGCATATTGTGGGGTCCTGTTTTTTGATCCATTCTGTCAATCTATTTCTTTTGATAGGTGAATTGAGGCCTTTTATATTTATGGATAGCACTGATATGTATTGGCTCAACTTTGCCATGTTATGTTCCAGTTGTTTCTTTCTGCTTTTCCTCTTATTTAATTGCTTGTCCTACCTGGTGGTTTCTTTCTGTTGTTGTTTTGGGGATTGTGGTCATTTTTATCTCTGTCTACTATGTCTTTCAGTACTCTTTCTAGGGTTGGTTTGGTGGACATGAATTTCTTCAGTTGTTCTTTGTCATGGAAGTATCTTGTTTCTCCATTAAATTTGAATGAAAGTTTTTCTGGGTACATCATTCTGGGTTGAAGGTTGTTTTCTTTCAGGGCTTGAAATACCTCACTCCAAGGTCTTCTTGACTTGAGGGTTTGTGCTGAAAAGTCTGCCATGATTCTAATTGGCTTTCCTTGATAGGTGAGTTGTGTCTTTTCTCTGGCAACTTTTAGTAGTTGGTTTTTACACTGTAGGTCTGAGATCTTAACTATTATGTGTCTGGGTGTGGATTTATGTTCACTGTGACTGGTGTTCTATATGCCTCACTTATCTGCATATCAGCTTCTTTCCCAATGTTTGGGAAATTTTCTGCTGTTATTTCTGTAAATACTTTATGTATGTCATTTGCCTGCACTCCTGTATCTTCGCTAATGCCCATTATTCTCATATTGTTGCTCTTGGCATCATCATGAAACTTCTGAATTGTCATTTTATGCTGCTTTGTTATTTTTAAAAGTTCTATCCTTTCCTGATCACTAACTGTGATCCTGTCTTCAAGGTCCGAAATCCTATCCTCAGCTTCCTTTAGACGGTTTTGCATGTTTTTAATAGAATTTTTTGTTTCTTGGATGTCTCTTTGAGTTTGTTTCATGAATTCTGCTTGTTTTCTCTATTGTTCATTCAAAGTTTCAATCAGTTTCCCATGCCCATGTACTTTTTTCTCTAGTTCTTCTTTAGCTGCATTCAACAACTCCTTTACTAAAGTTGTTATTTCTATCTTTTCATGGGAGAGTACTTCTAATTTGATTTCCTCTATAGCCTGATGTAGTTGTTTTTTTTATTTCACTGGCTATCTTTTCAGAGATTCCCGGTGTGTTACTTTTGGAGTCCTCTATTTCAATGTCTCCTATACTTGCTTCTGGTAAACTGTATGTTTGAGACTGCATTTTGCTTTTTTGTTTTGTCATTTTCACTCTGTCTGCTGTTTTCTATGTGTAGAGGGGATCACACACACACTTTTCAGACATACCAAATCTTACAGTTAGTTGGAGGGGGTTTTACTACTGGCCCTATTTATCCCCTGTACACCTCTATTTTAGGGGTATACTTACCACTCTGATACAGTCAATCCAGTGTAGTCCAAAGTTCACCACCTGAGAGCAAAGTTCCAAAATTTTCTCGCACTAACTGGATCCCACTGAAATCTTCTAAAGTTCCTGGTGGCAGGATGGGCCCTTGGTGGAGGTTCTGGGCAGCCTTGCCGTGAGGCGGGCTTGTGCTGAGTTCCCGGTGGCAGGGCAGGCCCTCAGTGGAGGTTCCGTGTAGCCTATGCCTGAGGCGGGCTTGCACTGTGTTCCTGGAGGCAGGGCGGGCCCTCGGTGGAGGTCCATTTTTGCTCTTTTAATGTCTATGTCTGTGACTGTGTCCTTCAGAAGACTATGAACTCTCCTGAGAGCAAGTGCTGGCTTTTTCCATCTCTCTATCTCTGTGATACACCCAGCATTAACATATTAGAAATACTGAATATATGCGTGAAGCTGTGACCTTGATAAATTTGCCTACTGCCACTTAGCCAATGCATTCGCTATTGGAGAAAAATCTTATCAAATGAAGTCAGTTCCCTAAAATTAACTAGGTAAGAAAACAATCTTCATACATATTGTTAAATATTTAAGAAATAAAATCCAAATGTTCTTTTCTACCCATATTTTAAACATTAGTGTAATTAACACTGACACTTTGAAAGTCCTAGAAATAATCAGGATCATTAGTGTCAGCCTGACAAAAGTATGAAGAAACTTTCTGTAATATAGCTCAAACTGCTTTCACAAGATCGTCTGGAAATAAATAGCTTACTGTGAAATTTATGACTTGCTTTATACATTAATCAATGGTACAGTGGTGCTCTAACAAGGTTAAAAGTGTTCTCTGATTTCCATTATAAAGATAATTTCAATCAAGCAGCCTAAGAGTCTAACAGTGTAGGTCATTCTATAATTTAATTATACTAATGACTATGGCATGCATGCAAACAAGAGAATAAAAAAGGCTGCGAGACCAAACCTAGAAAAATGCTTTATAAGAAAAAAAAACCCCATGATTTGCATCTTGTATATTCAGTGACCTCTATAGTACCATTTGAAAATGAAATTGAATCATTCCTCATGGCCCCAACAGATACCTTTTATTCCTGCCCATCCATTTGATGTAAATTATATATGCTGGCTTTTGATTGGCTATAACTGGAGCTCATTTCAAGCAACAATTTTATACTGATTTGCTTAGACTTGTGCAAGAGTCTAAATGGGGAGAAAGAAGACTGACAGTTTCTATTTGCTATTTCTATAGTGAGCTGTCTTTCAGAGGTTCTCCTTATCTCAATTGTGTATGTATATTTGATTCTTTCCTCATAAAGAATTTCTCAGGTAATGGAAAAACACAGATCCAAAAATATCTTAGCAATAAATTTTACCCTTTGATTATTTTATTTTTCTTCTTCACATGAAAATGCTCATAATAGTCTGTGCATTGAAACCTATAAATGATGCATCTATTGTGTTTTCTAGGAATCCTACAATCAAAAAGCAAAGAAAATCAAACAGCATTTTCAATAATAGTTTGAATATCTTTAGATAAATGGCATAATTCTAAACACAAACCTTATAAGTATATTCACTGTATTATATCAAAGAAATGGATAGCTCAGCAGAAAGAATACTGGCCTGATTGTCAGAAGTCAAGGGTGTTAGCCCTGGTTTCATATTAACTGGTTCATCTTTGGCAAACCCCTTGTCTCTAGTGATACAACTTGGCTTTCTTGTCTTAAAAGTAAAGAGGAAAGACTAGGTATTTAAATAAAGGTCTTTTCAAACATCAGTATCTGACTCTAAATGAGAAGTGAAGAAGAAATGATTTGAAAGAACCCTAAACTTTTATACCACTTAAGGGACACAGGTAAAAGGAAAGAGCAAGAGAAGATCATGGTGTGCAGGATCAGAGACAGGGCAAAAGCTTTGATGGTAGAAACAAAGGTCCAAACCCAAGGTCAGCATTGCCTGAGGACATTTTGGAGAGAGTTCATGATCTGGGAGGACACTTACTGTAGCATGTCTAATGCAGCATAACTCCAGTTTACAGAAATACCATGTAACCAATTCCAGGAACAAAGATTTAGGTTCAGTTATCAGTATCTTCTTGTAGGGGCACAAACACATGTGCTAAACTGGATTATTTGTCCATCTTTCTACACTTAAATGCTTCAATTTCTCCTATAAGTTGAGTTTTCATTTGGTCAATTAGCCAATTGGCCAAGCAGTACAAAGCAAACATCCTGAAATATTTATGGATTTTCCTTTGATCCTGGAACTCACAGCTGCTACAAAAGTACCCATTTAGTATTTCTTTTTCCTGTCTTTGAAAAAGACAGTCATCTCGTTTCTTTATGTTGCCCTGTTTCTAACTCTCACCCTACCTTGCTGGATTGTTTCCCAAATTCAGCCAACTAAATCTCCCTATTCTGACTTGAAAAGATAAAACAAGGAAATGTCTGCCCTGTCCACGTTAAGCCTCGATAGGTGTAGGGCTGATAGATGTGTTTCCTCTTTTTATCCAAAGGCCTCTTTTGTTCTGCTCCTCAAATAGACATCTTCACTTGCTGCTTCTTGAAAGTTGTGTGTTGTCTTGCAAGTTATGTTTAATTAGTATTTCATTCTTTTTGTACTTTCCCTTCAAAATCCAAGGCTAGGATTCAGGACAGGTGGCTATGTGGGGTTTCTGGCTACCACTGTACACTGGGAAGTTTAGATGCTGTATTAAGAGCAGTGTGTGAAAGAAGGAAGGGAGAAGCAGGCAGGTAATTTAGATCTGGGAAGTTCCATGGCATTTTTATAATTAAGTCTGCATAGGTCAGGGCCCCAGATAAAGATCTCTGAAACTGGAGGCTAGGAACCCAAGCTCAAAGTCTTGGCAAGAAGAAAGCAGCCTCTGCACAGTGTGAACAGTAGGCTCATGGAATTCACAACAAGGAAACTCAAATTCTAAGCCATTTATTTGTCAAAGTCGGAGAGCAAAGCAAAAATTAGGGGAATGAAGCAGGGAATTGAGAGCATGCCTAAACTGAGAAAAAAATATCAGAGCTTAGTTTAGATTAGTTCTTTTAGAAGTTCCAAGTCAGGCAGGCACAGAATTGAGTGATTAAGAAAATTTAAGAACTGTATGGAAGAATGAATGATAACACTTTGAAAAGCAAAGTTAAGGGAAGACTAAAAAATTTTCAAATGAGAAGAAGTCTTTAATTATCCTTATGATGAGTCTAATCAGGCAAAATGATGGAGAGAGATCAAGGTAAATGTACAGATGGATCCACTCAACTCATGAGCTCCTAATCTCCAGTCAAAAAGAAAAATCATACACCATTCAGGAGAAAAGAGATCTCTGGATGGTCTATATCATGCAATGTGGCTTTTGAAGTGGCTCAGATTCCTCCAGTCTCTGTGCAAATTTTTCCTTGTTTGCTTCATTAGTTTAGTCCATCTGAGGTTACCAGTCCCAGAACTTTGTCATTAAGAGCTCACCCTTGAAACAGGAAATTCTTTTTAAAAAACTGTCTACGTTATCTTCTTTCTGGGCATGAAGCTATTATAAATAACTGAAACACTTGTCAGAAATTAACTACTTGTCTGAAACTACTTTTTGATTAGCTAAAAAATGTGCTCTGGATAGGCAGTGTATCAGAGAGATCACACTCTTTGTTTTCAGTTTTATCAACAGGGGAGCAAAAAGGGGAGTTGTATTTGTAGAAACTGGTACTCTTTTATATACACTTGTGAATTCCTCCCCGGGGTGAGGTTGGAAATTCTCTTATTTATTCTGCACTGCTCAGATATTGAAGATATTTCGAATCCAAGTTGAAATGATATAAAATATCTTATGAATAATTTATAAAATATTCACTATATGCAAAATGATTCTTAGACACATTAGTTTAAATAAATTATTATTGATTTTACATATTACTTCTCATTCTTTTAATGTGGTTATCAAAATATTTAGAATTACACAGAAGGTTTTCATTTTATTTGTGTTGGGTAGCACTAATGTGGACATTACACTCAAGTACGATGAGGTCAAATGAAAGTATGAAGTACATTGAATTGTAGGGTGAGAAGCATATTAGAATCCCAAGAAAACTGAGCATAAAAGAAGTGAATAGCTACAAGACAAGACTCAGAACCACTTAGCAGGACCAACAGTAGGAAAAGAATATTTATCCCCAGGACCTTGTTTAGGAGGGAAGACCATTTTCAAAGCCTAAGAAAACAAACAGTTACATGGCCACAGGGCATTAGAGGAAAGCCAGAGATGTAGGATGTCTATATCTCAATAGTTAAGTTAGTATAAATCTACTGTACATTCTGATAAATCATGTACTATTAACTTGAAAATAATCCTGAGGAAAATAACTAAAAATTATAGTTAAAAAAACTTCAAAGGAATTGAAATTCTAGAAAATCTTAACCCAATAAAAAAGAAAAATGCAAAGAAGGATTAAAGAGGAAAAACTAGATACAGAAAACAAACTAAATGGCAGCTTCAAATTCAAACTTATCAGTAATTTCCTGCATACACTATTATATATGAATGGATTAAACACTCCAGTAAAAACACAAAGAAAATACTAGAGCCAGGTGGCTTCCTGGAAAATTCTACCAAGATATTTAAAGACTTGATGATCCCCCATATCAATCACTCCCACAGAGTGATTGAAACACATTTCTACTCAATTCTATGAAGCCAGATACAGACCACAAGAAAATTACAGATCAGTATTTCTTATTTTCTTATGAAGCTAGATACAAAAAAACCTTCCACAAAACCTTGGCAAATTGATTCTTGAAACATGGAAAAAATGGGCTGGGTTGTATCTCAGTGGTAAAGTATTTGCCTAGATGTCATGGATCCCAATAAAACAATAAAAACAATAAAAATAAGAGTTTAACCTGATAAAAGCTATGGATGAGAACCGAAAACTAACACTATTCTTAATAAAGTAGGATTGAAGGCATTTCCTCTGGTGTCAGGAAAGACAGAAGTGTCAACTCTCACTAGTTTTTTTTCAGCACTATACTAGAAGTTCAAGCCAAGGAACTAAAGAATTAAACGGATAATAAAGAACAAAGGAATGTAAAAGAAAGAAAAGTCATTTGGACTAGAAAATACATTAGCCAGCTTTCCTGTCACTAAGACAAAATATTTGACACTCACAACTTTAAAAGTGAGACGCCTAATTTAGCTCATAGTTTCAAAGAATTAATTCTAGCTGGTCCCAGGTGGACACATGCTAGAAGGGTGTGACAGACCAAAAATGCTTCATAGTGGCCAGAAGTGAAGCAGGGAAACAGCACCAGAAAGGAGGAGGTGGAGAACCAGATATAGACCCCAAGGTCATGTTTCCATGATCCATCCAGACATATCCAGAAATGTACCTCACCAATTCCCTAGGCAGACCCATAAGCAAATGAAACCAAAACTCCACTCTAAGTAGGCCATATCTCAACCCTTATCAGCTTCATACCAAAACATATCTCCTTAAACCATACTTAATCTCTAAATAAAATAATAGAAACTTCATAATTACACTTCACCTAATACAACTCTCTTGCATATCACTGGAAATGTAATAGTCCCTTCCTCAAATTATCAGCAGTGACAGCAATTTTTCAAACGTCCAAGTCAAAGTTGTTTCTGAGATTGAAGATAAACTCTAAGCTGTGAACCTCTGCAAAAATGAAAAAGAGATTACATATCCCCAAGCTACAATGGCACAACATAAGCATTTCTACTCCAAAATGAAGGAACTGAGGAGCAGTAAATAATTGGACCAAAACAAGATAAAAATCAAGCAGGGTTTAAAACATTGAGTCTTATAGCTCTGTACATGCCATCAATGGCACACAGTGGTAAAAAGTGTATTCCAAAAGGTTTGCACAGCCCTTTGGCGCTGTAGCCAAAATGGTCTCTCTCCTGGACTGGTTCCACTCACAGCCTTCAGCTATCTTCAGTAGATGTTTCACATTCCTGGAATCTTCAAATTCCTGGGGTCTCCATTACACCTTTAACTTTTACTACTACAGCTTAATGAACTATCTTCTCAAAGATCCAATGCCTGGCATTCCAAGCCTTTTTTTGAAATATTGGTGTAAGTCTATATGGCATCGCAAATCTTACATTTTGCACAACATTGATGCCAGCATTATACAGAAGATGCCAAGGTCTGCTATTAGAAGAAGCAGTAGCCAGGTCCCTTGGAACACAGTTGCAATGGCCTTTGAGTGTTTGGATGACTAAGCATAGTAAAATGAATACTGTGAAATCAATTCCCTAGGAGGTTCTTCTTGAACAGGTGACCCAGGTTCACACTTTTGCACCTTGAACCTGAAATAGGTAAAGTCTGAGCTGCCCTCAATGCATCTTTCTTCTCTGTGTACAAATTACAATGATACCTGGTTCATGAACTTAATTCATTTTAGAATTCTGGAAAAGATGACCATGTTCAATTTTGTGCAGGAAATATGGCCACAGTCTTTTTTGTCACCTGATGCAGTTTGCCAACAAAAAGAAAATTTTGCCAAGTGCTTCTGTATGAGAAACAAATTGTTTGCAAACAAAAGTGTTTGTGAACCAAGATATTACTGTACTTGTTTTCTTTTTGTAACACTAAACTCCTGAGCAACATTCCTCTTTTGGCCTCAACATTACATGTGGTTTTATTGGGTTAAAATTTAAGTTTTAAAAATTTGTTTGTTCTGCTTTTTGCCCATCATTCTCACTACAAATCTGGCTAAAAGTGGACAGTGGCACTCATGTCATAACCTTAATGTTGGGCTGTCTTGAAATTTCCTCCATCAGATTAGTTTACCACCGTAAATCTCCATCTCTTGCTAAGTCTCAAAATATGAGCAAAATGCAGACAAATCTTCTACCAGAGTGTAACACACATGGCCTTTAGACCAAGTGCTAATGCAATTTTTGTTCCTTATCAAAACCTCTTGAGCCTGAGCTTTAGTATCCACATTCCCATCAGCATTCTAGTCTTCTGAGATCAAACCAGAATCACCCATCAGCATTTGCTTACAGTATTCTGAAGCTTCTGTAGCCTGCATCTCCAGACCTTCTCAAGTACTTCCTAAATACCAGTTCCAGAAGGTTCTAAGCCACTTGTTAAAATACAGTCACTGCAAAATCCTTACTCTTCTGACACCAGTTTTCTATATTAGCCAGCTTTTCTGTTACTAGGACACAGTACCTGAAAACTACAATTTAAAAGAGGGGCATTGTCTCATGGTGTCTGGGGATTTGGTTCATGGCTGGCTGCCTTACACCATGAAAAGGCATGATGGATCAAAGATGCTTAGTTTGTGGTGGCTGGAAATCAAAGCAAAGGAACAATGTCAGAGACAAAGGGATGGAGGATCAGGTATACATCCCAGGGTCATGTCTCCATTACTTTCTCAGACATACCCAAAAATGGGCTCCACCAATCCCTCTGGAGAATCTTAAAGCCAGTCAAGGTGACACTGCAGTCTAACTGCCACAGAAAGGAAAATGAATGTATCTGTATTTGCAGATAACCTCTTCTGAACAGAATACAACAAGACCTCTTGTAAATACATTCAAACACAATTAAGCCAATACATAAGGTCAACAATATTACTGAGTACAAGATCAATATAAAAATCAATTGTATTTCTATACTTTAGCAATGAAAAACTGAACAAATGAGATTAAGAGAACAATTGACAATATGGACAATATCATAATAGAAATAAGTTTAACAAAAGAGGTATAAAGCTTATATACTGAAAAGTATAAAATATTGTTGGAAGGAAATGAAAGAAGACCTAAATAAATGTAGAGACAGTCCATGATTATATATTGGAAGATTTCATATTGTCAAGAGGGCAATGATCTACAAATTTAATGTTATCCTTATAGAAATCCTATGTCATGTGTTTGTAGAAACGGACTAGCTGGCTCATAAAATTCATATGGAATTATATGGGACCCCAAATAGTCAAAATAATATGGAAGAGTGCTAAGGTTAAGGACTCACATTTCCAACATTCTAAACTAACTTACTACAAAACCACAGTGACACTGGCACAATAGAAATATAGATCAATAAAACAGAACTGAAAATCATGAAATAATCCATAACATTTATGACCAATTGATTTTTGAAGAGGGTGCCAAGACCATTCAGTTGGGGAAAAAATAGTATTTTTAACTGATGGTGCTGGAACAACTAGATAGTTACATACAAAAGAATGAAGTTATAACCCTACACCACATGTTATACAAAAATTAACTCTAAATGGATCACAGAACTATTTCGAAGAGCTAAATTTATAAAACATTAGAAGAAATAATAAGTACAAATCATTGTAAGCTTGAATTAGCAAATGGTAACTTAGATCTGTACACAGAAACCTAGATAATTTGGGCTTCATAAAATACTAAAATCTTATGTTTTAAAAGACATTATTAGGCAAGTGAAAACACATTCCAGGATATGGGAGAACATATTTGCAAATCACATATTTGATTAGGGTCTTCCAAAATCTAAAATATTTTGGAATATGTAAATAATTCTTATAATTTAATAACAGAATGACAAATAGTCCAGTTTAAAAATTAGAAGTGATTAGTAACCAAATATCTGGATGATCAGCATCTGAAAATTATTATTATTTTTATTATTATTTGACACCAGTGATTGAACTCATGAACTGACGCTTGCTAGGCATGCATTTGTGCCACTGAGCTAAACCTCCAGCCCCAATCATCTGAAAATTACTCAACATTATTATTCAGTAGGGATAATGAAACCTCTTTAAATCCACTAGATAGTTGTAATCAAAAATACAGATAATAACAATTCTTGGTGAGGATGTAGAGAAATTGGTACCCTGCTACCTTGTTAGTAGACAGTAAATTGGCTCAGTTGCTTTGGAAAACAGCTTAGTAGTTCTTCAAAGGGTAAATGACGAATTTCCATATATTCTACAATTTTTCTAGGTATGTTCCCGAAACATGAAAATATATGTTAAACATTTTAAGTATTTTTTAAACCTTCTTAAGTATTGAAACCTGTGCCTCATGCATGCTATTCAAGCACTCTACTCTGAGCCACATCTCCAGACCGAAAACATATGTCCACACCAAGGTATGTCTAAAAATGTTCACAGCACCACTGTTCATAATAACCAACAAGAAAAAGCTCAATGACCACAAACTGATGACCGATTAAGTGTGGTATAGATGTATGTTGTAATATTATGTTCAACCATAAAAAGGCTGAAGTGAAATAGTGATATCTGCTAAAACATAGATGAAATTTGAAAACATTATTTGAAGTGAAAATAGTCAAAAGTTGACGGCCACATAGTGTATGATTCTACTTGTATAAGATGTCCAGGGCAGACAATTCATAGAATCAGAAAACAGATTAATAGTTGGCAGATGGAGTAGAGTAACAGAAATGGGTGGTACAGAGTTTCTTCTGAGGTAATAAAACGTTCTGATATTGATTGTAGTGATGATTACACAACCTTATGTATATAATAATACCACTGGATTGTTTACATTAGTGAATTGTATTCATTGTGAATTATATCTCTATAAAGCTATTTAAAAAAGTAGTAATGAGGTATAATGTACCATTAATTCAAGAGAAAAAAAACTGTTTGGATTTGAGATTAAACTGACAAAACTAAAAGTTGATCCAGACAATGGAATATTATTAAATACTAAAAGGAAATGAGATATGAAGCCATGAAAAGACCTGAAGGTAACTTAAAATTATATCACTAAGTGAAAGGAGCCAATTAGAAAAGCCTTAATACTCAATGATTCTAACTATATACAATTATGGAAAATGCCACAGCATGGAAAAAGTAAAAAGATCATCAATTACAAAGGGTTAGGGGAGAATGAGAGATAAATACATGGAGTATATATGACTTTAAAGTAGTGAAGTGATTTTTGTCTGATAGTGGATACATTCATGTCATTATACATTTCTCAAAATCTAAAGAATGTACCACACTAAGGTTAAAACTAATGCAAACTATGGACTGTAGATGATAGTATGTCAGTGTTCATTCATGCATTTCAACAACTGTTTCACATTCATTTGGGATACTGATCAGTGTGAATAGCTGCTGGAGGAGACTATGCACGTAGCAGGTGTGCAAAGAATATATGGAAACTCAGAAACTTCAGGTAAACTTTTCTGTGAACCTAAAAGTGCTCTGAAAAGTGAAATTTAACAGAAATTTATACCAATGAAAAAGGTAAACAAAAAATGCAGTCCTGATTTTGTTACTGCAGATTCATGAGTCCTATACAATTGATGGTTTTTCACTATCCCATCAATGAACTCCATACAACTTTAGCTTGATTAAAGAAAAAAACAAATACCAATTTTTTATGTGACATGCTGTATATTAGGGGATGAGCAGAAGGGTAGCTTCATATGCTAAAACGTTCTTGATTAAAGAAAACAGCAAATGAGTCACAGTTGAGACATAATGTGTTTTTCTATATTAAAAAAATATAGTCACATTTTTTAATAAGCTAGGATGAGTGGCACAATGATTATATTAAGTAAACACTGTAGAAGACTTGTACTTGGAAAGTCATTTTCAAAATGGTCTGAGTCACTTCCCATCTTCCTCACACTCCCCTAAACTTTCCTTCATTTCCTCCCCCTTGCATTATCCATTTCCTTCTGTTGATGAATGCAGTGATAACCCAAATTCCAAGAATCAGAAAGGTACCTGTCATTAACTGTAAAGGAGGGAGAAGACTGAATGAATATGATAGATAAGAACAGACAAGAAAATTTAGAGATCTAATAAAAGCTTAATATCTACAACTAGTGGATATCATTAAATTATGCCAAAGATATGTAATAGACACCTATTTATTTTCATACAAACCTAAATTTAATCATCATTTAACAGTGGTACCCAGATAAAACAATTTAGCATTATATGCACAATCACACCCCAAAACAAAGAAGGCATAAACACAGCTTGAATCATCCCTCTACTCCCAAAGATTTCAGCACAAAGCTGGAGCAAAAGAAGATCAGTGCTCAAAAAAATCCCCATCATGAATTGAGCTGTATCACACTGCTCTGTTCTCAGGAGTATTTTGTGAAGAGTACCGTGAGCAGCTAGAAAACTTGTGTGTTTAACATGGTCTTCCTGGAGGGAATCAATTTACTTGAACAACTTGGGGAATGTCTTGGTTACTTTTTTTTCCTCATTGTTGAGACAAAATACCTGACACCCAAAATTAGGGAAGGGAAGGTTTGTTTATCTTACAGTTTTGGAGGTTTCAGTCTGTACTCAGCTGGCTCCCAGGCAGGGTGGCATGGCTGAGGGCAGCCATTCATGGCGGGCACAAGCAGCAAGACTTTGTATGCCTGCTCCCCACCCCTGGGCAGGTGCAGCACTCAAAACACCAATTCCAGTGCTAGACAACAAACCAATTACAAACTCTAGATTCAGCCACCTCCATGATGGCATGAGGTTTGGGCAGGGCATCCGAACACAAACCATAACAGGGAACATGATTGAACCTCCTGGTTATTTGTGGCAAGGGTGGACAAAATGGAGGAAGAGGCCTGCAGCTATATGAGCTGAATAAACTTGTTCAAAGTCACCATGATCCAAATTGCAAGACTAGTATAAACTTCATAGTCCATAGGATGAACCTGGAGAACCTGATCATACAGCCTCAACTGAAGTAGTCATCCTAACACTAAGAAAATAATTCAGAAGCTGGGCTCAGTTGCAAACACCTGTAACCCCAGCAAGTTAGGAGGCCAAGGCAGGAGAATTCCAAGTTTGAGCCCAGCCTGAACAATTTAGCAAGACGCTTTCTCAAGAGAAAAATTACAAAGGTCTAGGGGGATATAGCTAAGAAAACCCTGGGTTTAATCTCCAGTACTGAAAATAAATCAGAAATTCTTCTGTTGCCCAACTGGCTTATCTTCCTGAAACAGATTCTATTTTGTGTGTTGCCAGCTCCTAGCATAAAACCTTTCTCATAGGAGCTCAGTAAATACAGTATGTATTAATGATGCTGTTGCTAATGATAGGTACACTATCTGTAAAAATACTATCTGTGAGGAACCATCAGGGTTGGAGGCAGGCTACTTTGTCTATTAGGAGATAAAACAGTTCATACTGTAAGATTTTCACAGTGCTACTAACTTAGTCATTGTTGGTGATTACTTTTAAAAATTATTATATTAAATTATATTACATTAAAATTATTAATTATTATTATATACACTTATCCTGAAGAACTGGTATACACATATAACACATTCTGATTAAGTTTTACTCCTGAAGTTGAAATTTTGATCTCCAATATAAATGAAGGAACTAAGGCTCATTCTACATCATGCCAAACATCATTAAGATAAAGAAGGGCTGCATGGAGATTTACACTCCTAACTACTGAAATTTATGCTCTTTCTCCTACATTTAATAACCTTTTCTCACTCTGTTTTTCACAATGCCAAGCTTACCCATTCTGGCCTGGGCTATAGAGTCCAGTTTTCTATGCTGAAAGCTTAAAAATCTCTATGGTGCTATTAAAAATTAAATATTGTTGTAATTTTTTAAATTCTTGGTATCTCATGGAGTCATTGGTCAGTGACAACCAGAGCTGGGACAATTCTAAATGAATTCCTCCAGAGAAGTTTAAGTCATTAATGTATTACAGATTCAGGCATAATGGTTGGGGAGGAAATAGACTTTATAATTTGATAAACACAGATGTGTGAGGGAAATGTTTCCATCAGTGTGTATTCTTCCACCCTCTGTGATCTGGGGAATGTTAACTTCCTTCTCATACTGGTAGGAAATTTAACATGGATTCTGTAGTGTCTGTCAAGTTTGATTATACTAATTTGCCACAATTATTGCTTTACTTTTAATCAGAGTAAGGGCACTAATTTAGTTTCCTGTGTTTTTGTCTAAAGTACTTTAGGTCTAGAAAACTTGTGAAGAGACTGCTCAAAGTGTTCACAGTTTTTTAAAAAATCTTCTAGGAGAGTGCAGGAAATGCATTTATTTGGCATTAAGGCTGTATTAGCAGAAATGACCAGTTGAGTGAATCAGGAACTCTGTTAACAGACCTCCTTCCATGTTTGAGAAGAGATCATCATAAGGTTTTACACAGAATACAAAACCCAATGAATTTAGCATTTCACAATTATTGAGATTTTTGGTTTAAAAAGAAAATGCAAGTACTATATGTACTATGCATCTTTTAAAGCATTGTTTAATACTAAGTTCATCAAGAATGGATTTTTTAAGTAAATTAAATAAGCGCCAATCTTGGGAGAGCCTTGAGCTCCAAACAGATTCAGAAAAATATAACTAAAACAAGTATGAGGAAGAAAAGCAAAGCCCATTGGAAGTTTCCATGTAATTCTCAAGGTTGCAAGCAGAAAACAGGATGAATAATAACTGAGAGTGTTGGCAGGAATTAAAGACCCTGAGCAATTTCTGGCTCCCTGTCCAGTCTCCTTCCCACTGAATGAGTCATTTTGCATCCAAAGCCAGAGCCTGCCCATGTATTCTAAAACTGGTTCTGGCCCTGGCACAGACCACCTTGGTAGGAGCTCCAGTCGCAGATGGCAGCTGAAGTAAACCTGTGGCCGGCACCTACCTCCAAGTCTCTCTGCCTCTCTTTAAACACTGAAATGTTACTAACAATAATCTCCTTATTAGAATTATTGTAAACACTAAATGAGTTAATTCAGTAAAGAGCTTAGAACTGTGTGAGGCACACAGCAAGTGCTTAATGAAATGTCACTGTCTTCTTGTTTTTCTTTCTCCTCCCCTTCCCATATCCTTCTTCCTCTAGTATGGGCTAAGATACAGACAAAAGGAAGTTGGTATTCCAAGGCCACTATCCTGTAGCCCAGAAGGCAAAGATTCTCTATCAAAATTCGGATTTATGAATTGATATTCACTACACTTTATGATACATCGCTGATGGTTTCATAAAATGCAGAATACACACAGATATACAATGGTATCACATAAGCTGAGACTCCCCTTCCTTCCCTTTCTAAGAATGTTCTGGTGATAAATAATTTTGCAAAGTGAAGTGAACTTGTTTTTCAAGAGAGCAAACTAGCAGAAAGAGAAGTGGGGTTCCTGTGATCCCTGAAGCATGATCAAACATCATCACTCTACAGACACTACAAAGCCTGAATGAATGAGCCATGAAACAAGGTACAGTTCCAAAGGGATGGACAGGCAGTTGGAATATAAGGGAAAATGTTTTCCAAAAGAGCTAAGTGAAACTCCTTCCCAAACATTATGCTCTTAGGTTTTATTCCATGAAACTTAACCTCTAATTTACATCCAATTGTTCATACTTTTTGGTAGCAAAAGAAAAAAACAAACCTAGAACTAGAAAAAGTATGTATGTTGATAAATTGATTTGTGCCAAATCAACTTCTTCTTTAACTATGTGGTATGAGATAGATTGATAATGATTCACAGCATAGACTTGACCTTAAAAAAAGGAGACCCATTTATTAACTATTTAAGAATACTAAGAACAAAGTATTAAAAATCACATATATGTATAATTTTTTTTAAAAAGGCACATTAACTTCAAACAGTGCTTTGGCTGCATATTTTATGAGGTTTATTTGTACTGCATATCTTTGATGGGCTCTATTTGTGGCTGAAAGTACAAACATACTGATTACAATCATTCTTTCCTACATTTAGGAACAAAATTAATTATCTGCAAAAAGCAGAAAGGCTTAGATAGACTCTCTGTCAGTAAATGATAATAGACAGCTCCCAAATATAATGACTCCGTTTCCTACTTTATCTGTTTCAGGCATTCTGAGTGGAATGAAAAAGGAAAATTAATTCATTTTCTGAATATTCTTCAGAAAAAATTTGAATTGAATAAAATGGAGGCAGCAGCAACCCTCCCCCCTGCTCCCATAGGAAACAAGAATATAGCATTGCTGGATCATACACTTCCCAAAGGAGCATTTTGTAAAGAACATTAAGAAATTTGCACTTTTACATGAAACAGTATTTATTTGTTTTGCCCCATTAACATCCCTCCCTCAATAAAGAAAGGAATGGTAAACCAAAGACCTAGGACAGTGTCCAACACTCAGTACTCTGCAAATTGTGGGTGCAACTACTGATGAAGTTTGTATTTGAACCCACAAGGGCTGTAATACCCTGGAAGTCATTTGTCCATAATTTTCTCACCATAGCCTTTTGTGAAATTCTCTAACATAGCATGCATTAAGCTTGCTCCTGCTCTTGAGAAAACAATACTACATTGCAAGCATCTTTAAAAATGTTTCTATGGTGTTCAAAATATATTTTCAGTTTTTGACGGGGCAAGAGGATTGGCCCTTTTAAGAAATGATCCAAGTTGTAAAATATTTTCTGCTGAAAATCTGAACAAGATAGCTCCAAGTCATTAGTGAGCCAAGGTTACCTGTGGTGCTATTGAGTGAATGATAGGCACCACATTTGCAAAGAGTGAACTTACAAATAGTGAAGGAAAGGGAATTTCAAAGTAAGTACACCATGTACATAACTTTATGGTTTTGAAGGCATTATTTCACCTTTTGGAATGAAGAAAGTAAATATCCAAGGACTTTTTGCCCTCTCAATGTAGGAGGCTACTAGGTTTACCATATTCTCATTCCCTGGCCACCCAACATTTTAAAAAAAGGTGTCTTGGACCCCCTCCTGTTATATTGGGTGCACATACCTTCCCAGAATATTGGGGCATGAGAAGGTTTCCCTGGACTTCTGTCCTCTTGAGCAAATACCCTCAATTTTCTAAGGACATAGCTGTCTCATCTGTCACCTCCAACAGACATGAATGAAGCATCTTCTTACTGTGCTATGGTTATCATATGTGTCACCTTTTAAAGAGAGTAAAAGAGAAAACTTCAGCCAAGTCACTTAGTAATACAAAACTCCCAACTCTATGGTCTGAGAAAAGAAAAAAGAAGACTGTTTAGAGACAGAAAGAGAGAGCAATAGAGTAGTAGCTGGAAGTCCAAGGTAACAATTTCCTTCTAATGAGAAGCAAGGGTCAGGCTGTCCTTTGATATCTTCTTTGTATTTTGTATTCTCTGAACAGCTGGAAAACTGTTCCCAGTCCATAGATGTGCATTCCACAGTGCTCCAACAGGCGGCACATAGCATTGCCTTTGCTATAGCCCAGCAGAGCTTAGCTACTTGTCTTTCTTCTAATTTCCTTGCCTGATCTTACAAAACCACTGGAAACACGAGAGGCTCTTGCAGCCACCCAAGAATGAGGTGCTCTGCCTCGGGAGTCGATTCTCCATGGATCTCTAGTTATTTTGAATGCCTTACAGATACACTGACTGCCTTTTATTCCAGAATGTCTTTTTCAAGTATCTAAGTATGGGTAACTGCCTTGGAAAATATAGTATCTTCTTTCAGAGAAAAGACTGGGCAGACTTAGCACTTGGAGTTCTTCAAGTTTCACACATCTCTCACGTGTATTCAAGAGTCATCAGTCCTCTTTGCTTTACCCCATGGGAATGGGGACTCAGTTATCAGAAAGGAATGTTGATATTCTGGTTATTTCCACTGCTGTGAGACACATATTACCTTCATCTCTGATCAAGGGATCTCATGTTTTTAAAGAGAATCCCTGAAACCAAACCATGAGAAGCTAACTTATTACCTTGCAACTGGGGCAAAAAATCTCAGATGTTTCATAGGTGATGTAGATGTATCCCTGCCACATCAACCACTGACTGCAGAAAAGAAGTACAACTTCTTTCTACAAAGCCAGAAGAGGGACCTGGGAGGGTGTTTCAGTGGTAGAGCACTTGCCTAGCATGTGTGAAGCCTTAGGTTCCATTCCTAGAACCAAGAAAGGGAGGAAGGGGAGGAGGGGGGGTCAATAAAAGACTAGAAATCACACTGCCACTTTTTGCCAAGGCAAAGGAGAGCAATTCTATGAAGGGTCAAAGTAATATGACTTTACATACATTTTTTTCAGAATTAACCATTTTAAAAATCTTCCCTTGTTGGGCTCGGGGTTTAGCTCAGAGGCCTAAGGGCCTGCCAGGCAAGTTCAAGGTTGTGAGTTCAATTCCCAGTACCGAAAAAAAAAAAAATCTTCCCTTGTGTGATTAGCTTTTGAAATGTGCCTTGAAATTAACATTCAGTGCCCAAAAGTGGTGCCCATTTTTATTTTGTAGTCTTTCAATAAATAGGTTATCTGTGTTTAAAAACTGGAAATCACCGGAGCCATTTTACTGTGAATGGAAAAAAGGACAGCAGCCTCTAAACATCTTTTGTCTTTCCAGAAATGGATCTCCTATACATAGAGCCACTTACTACAGTTCTGGATGCTGACCAGCTGACACTAATTAGGTAGTGAGACATTTACTTGTTTTTATCACTTTCAGATCACTGGGTACTGGAAACAGCTCGTATGAATTCAGACAAAGTATCTCTATCTGAGACTAAAATTGAAAGTCCAAAGTGATAACATGAGGGGGAAAACACTGACAATTTGACACCTGAGAAATGACCTAAACCTTCAAAAACAGAGGAAGGAAAGGCTAATCTTGGAAATTCTGATGAGTTACAGTCACTCACACTGACAGCAAAATACGAGAATTTGATACAATGAATTACTATTGAGGATCAACAGGAGAATAGTCCCCAGAGATTCCTCCTACACATAAATAAACAGACTTCACTGGCAGTAGCTTCAGAAATTCTAGCAAAGGAAATGGATGTGCTTGGATAGCAGAGTATGTTAGGTTCTAAGGAGGCAATTTCACTATCTAAGGAAACTTCATAATGGAGACCTATGTGTTAATAATATTCAGAATTAAAGGCAGATGCATTCAAGATTATCTGTTGGCTCAATTAATAAATTCTTACAGTTACAACTGGGAGATAACCAATTCCTACTCAACAGCACTGCTAATATATATTTCAGGCAAAGCCAGTTGCCTTTGTGACTGGCTCTTCCATCACCTACTAAGAACTCACCAATAATTCACCACTTGTCTTAAAAGATAGTCTAGGCCTTTAAGTGTTGAAAAGTTGAAAAATCTCATGCCTTTTAATATTTTTTGGAAAATACTAGAGCAAAGGTATCCAAGGAGGGAGAATAAGTTAAAAAACTGACTTGCAACTGGAAAAACAGTATGGAGTAATACAGGACATTAAATAATATAATAAAAAGCTTGTGTTTAGGGAATGAAGATTCTAAGAAAGAGAGAATTATTTGAGAGAGCAACTGAGAATAATGTTTAGGAGCACAGGCTCTGGAATCAGGCAGATCTAGCTTGAAATCCTAGCTCTGCCACTTATTAGCCCTAGCCAAGTGATCCCATAAGTCAGCAAGGGAGAAATTCAAGGTCATTTTTCCAGACACTGGGAATGACTCCCATGTCTACCATAGTGCTTCCCAACCTGGATGCTTGATAAGTATTTCTGGAAATGAATCCTCTTTCAAGCAGTATTGAAAGGAGTACCAAAATAAGGAAATAAGGGTAGAAATATTGGTGACAGAAAAGGTTTCAATTTTGTACAACATTCAATGAAGCATTATAACAAGCCAAGGTAATGAATTGTGGAGAGGTAGTACTAGCACAGAGACACACTGCCTAGATGATTCAATAAAGAAAGTACATGCGTACAAGCAGAAAAATAAAGTGCAAACAGCTATGGATGGATTTGTGAGCGATTACGCTGGAAGGGAAAAGAAAAGAAAAGAAAAGAAAAGAAAAGAAAAGAAAAGAAAAGAAAAGAAAAGAAAAGAAAAAGTTTCAGAAAACTTTCTGGTATTATGCCAATTATAGCTCATTTAATAAATGGACAGGTTATCCAGGACTGGTGGCACAGGCATAATCCTAGCACTCTGGCTGAGGCAGAAGCAAAACAAATTCAAGCCACACCTGGGTAAGTTTGTGACTTGGTACAACTTTGTCTCAAAATGGTAAATCCATCAATCAATCAATTCAACTTGGTACAACTCTGTCTCAAAATTATAGATAAAAAGAGTCAGGTATTTACTCAGTGGCATAAGTGCCTGTCTGGCAAGTGCAAGGTTGTGAGTTCGATCCCCAGTACCCCGCAAAAAATTATAGATAAAAAAATACAACTCAATGAATTAGTACAACCCTGTCCCGAAATTAAAACAAAAAACCCAAGGGTTATAGTTCAATGTGAAGGCTCTACGTTCAATTACCAGGACCATATAATCATGCAAAAAGATGAATTATAGATGAAATGTACAAAGGCTACACATGTAGTTCATGCATAGGCATATAGTAACAAAAATAAAAATAAAATAAAATAAAAATAAAAAAATAGTTCAGATTGGCCTTGACCTCACTATGTAGGATAGGCTGGCTTGGAACTCCCAACTCAGGCTCCAAAGTACTGGGATTATAGGCATGTGCTACCACACCCAGTTTGTAAAAATAGTTAAATTTTAAAAAGAAGCCATAGCATTCACCAATGGGGTGTTACAAGAATGTTGGAATACATGTATTGCAAACTGTATGTATTTGCTTGTTTCAGTGCATAAAATGTAGAATTCAGTAATATGCTGATAAATTTAACAGTGATGATTTCACCTAAATATTATTAAAGACTTATTCAATGTTCACTTGGGCAGAGATATTCATCCTATTCATCCTGTGAAGTGACAAAATGGATTCATTCACAGTTGAGTATTAATAGCGGTTTGGAGATTTCAGTACACATTTTCTCTCTCCTTTATTCTCTCGCTCTTCCCACCCCTACCCCCATAGTCATGCACATATATTTCAAACACTTACCAATACTTTTATTGCACTTCTTTGGACATTAAGAGTTCTTGGCAATTAAAAATAGATTTAAGGGGCTGGGGATGGAGCTTGGTGATACAGCACTTGCCTAGCACATGTGCAAGCCCTTGGTTCAATCCCAGTAATAAAAAAATTATGAAAATTAAATTTTCCATTTGCCCACTTAGAATTACATAAAAAGATAGGGCACTGAAGTGGGGCTTAGCAAATACTCTCCACATTCCTGAACCTATTATTTTATTTAATCCCCTATACAAACTCCATTCCATGGGTAATATCTGAGGCCCTCATTTTGCCACTATCTGCCATAGAACGTGGCCATTCACTTCCAACCACCAGAGTGTCTGGATTTGCTCCAAAAGGAGCATCAGAATCTACTGGGACACTATTTAAGTAACAAATTCACTGGCCTCTCCACAGACCTAAGATATCAGAATCTCTAGGGGTCGACTCCAGGAATCTGTTCAACACATTTTCCAGGCGACTGGACAGTGAGCCAAGTTGTAGGGAACTGCGTGCTTACCACCCCAAGAGTGATGCCAGTGACAACACCCCAACATTCACCTGCATGCCTTCAACTGGCAGTCTGAAAGACTGAGACTACTTTAGAAAAAATTAAAGTACTAAAAAGTCATATTTTTTTTGGTACTAGAAATCGAACTCAAGATCTTGTGTTTGCCAGTCAGGCGCTTATGCCGCTGAGCTATATTCGCAGCCCCAAAGTCATACTTACTCAAAAAAAATCTAACAGTGCCACAGTCAATTAGGAGACCAAAAGACCTTCAAAATCCCAAGTGGATGGTAGCCTACAAAAATAACTGGGCAAAAGTCTGTGCAGCAGACCCCATCCTACGACTCACAGCTATCTAAAAAGTCTACCCTGAATCAGCTCAGGAAGAGCACATTTTTTAAAAGAGGTCTGCCACCCCAGCTGAACCTCAGTCAGGCCTGACTGCAGGGTTTTCCGTTTCTTCACCACGGGAAGGTGAGTGTCCTCCAGCAGGATCTCATTAATACCTTGCTTTTAAATCAGCTTTTGTCTCGAGCCATTCTGTGGGTTTGCTTATAAGAATACAGTTGTGCAGTCTACCCAATCCTCACTTCTCTTCACCTCTATAAATAGGCCTGCCCCTTTCTGGCCCTTACAGAGTATGGGCTCGAACACACCTGGCCAACAATTCCCCCACCCCACCATTTGATACATATTATGTAGACTTGGTGATCATAAAACAGGAACAAGGCAGAGTTTACATATGCTTTCTGGTTTCATTCTGGCATTCCCAAGGGGGTGGCAGACTTCACGCTCTCATAACCAGCTGGGAGCTGGTAGCAATCAGGCCCTTAATGGCCAAAACAGAAAGAGACTGCATCACTGAGCACTTCTTGACAGCCAAGGCCTTTCTTGCTGAATGATAATTACACAAAAGTACCCCCCTCTATGCATACGCACACAGGACATGTACACACACGCACACACCTGCATGCATTCACCTAAAGTGGAGCAAGTTTAGAAGTCTGAAATAGCTATCCAATTTAAGTTCATTGTGTCTTTGCAAAATCCTGATGGAGCTTTTACAATGAAAGACTAAAAGGGTCTAATGAGGGACAAAGTGGTATGACAGAAAGAGTATCAGACTGGAGCAGAAGGCCTTGGATTTTACTTCTGATTCTCTCATGAATTATAAAACACTAGGTGAGGCTCCTTGAACTTTATTTCATATTCTTTTGTTAATCAATAGGACAGAATAATCTAATTCCTCAAAGCACTTCCAACATGCACATTATAGTGAAATGTTCACTATAGTGGAATTTATTCAGTTATGCTTATCTAGCAACTAGACTGACATTTTCAAAACCAAAGACCTATGTTTTGGGTAGTCTGGAATATCTAGCACCTAACAAAGTATGATGCATGAAGCAGATGTTTAATAAATGTTTACTAAATAAACCTCTATGCTGAGAACAGTGCACTTAGTTCCTTCCCAGCTCCCTACTGCATGCTTTTTGGGGAGGATAAAAGCTCTAGCAGGAGATAAATACCTTCAAAATCAATTATACTTCTGTCAAGAGACCAACATCAGACGCAATCATGAAATACTCCCACACTTTTTGCCTAATATTATCTTTTTCTTGTTACTAAAGTCATTTTCAGGGCTGGGGATTTAGCTCAGTGGTGTAAGTGCCTGCCTGGCAAGCAAAGGGTTGTGAGTTCAATCCCCAGTACCAAATAAATAAATAAATAAATAAATAAATAAATAAATGAATAAAGTCATTTCCAGCTGGGTGTGATGGTACATATCTGTAATCCCAAGTACATGGAAGGCTGAGGCAGGAGGATCACAAGCTTAGGGCCACCCTGGGAAATTTAGAAAGGCTGTATCTCAAAAAAAGAAGAGTTTGGGTATGTATCCCAGTGGCAGATCACATGCCTAGGATGCTCAAGGCACTACAGTACTACAAAAGGAAAAAAAATGGCATTCCCACACCACTAGCAGCCTTGTAACTTTCACTCTGACACATAATGGGCTATCAATCAGTATTAGTGAATGAATGTTTATATGCATTTGCTTTTCATTTTTCTAGTTCTGTGAAATTTACTTTTGCACATGGCCCCAGAATCTGGCCTCAAATTATAAAGCAGTCAAGGGAATAATTAGCCAGTGAAGAACACCATCGTTAGATAGGATGTTTCTGTTCATTTTACTATAAAATATTTTCTCAGAAAATGTGTTTTAAATGGCCAACATTGCGAATGGAGAAATTAGAGCAGCCCCATAAGTAGCCCAGCCTAGGGTAGCATCATTTCCGTCTTCCTAGTTTAATTCAACCAAAGAAACCAATTACCCCTATCATTTTGTACTTCCAGAATTTAAAGACAAGGCTAAATGGTCCAATCTGTTCTCCACATTCTGAGTAAGCAATGGCTCAGAGTATGAAGCAGTTGGCACTGTATTGAAGCTAAATACAAGAGTCAACCAGGCCAAACAAAACTGGTTTGAATCCTAGGTGCTCCCGCATTAACGTTAGCTTTGAGACCTTGGGCAAGGCACTTAACCTTTCTAAGCTTCACTTCATTCTGTGTCAAAAGGAAACATTATGATGACCTTTCTCAATGGTTTTATTAAAATAATATGATACTGCCCAGCAGAGCACCAAAGATGTAGTAGGAACTCAATGATGGTAGTGCATTCCTCTATTCTGCCACTTCCTCCTACAAACCTGACAGCATTTAAAAAATTGATCATTAGCTTAAGGAGGTATGGTTGGTAGCATTGGCTGTTCACTCTACATTGGAAAGATGCCTTCTGCAGTCCCCTAACAATGTCTGACTGAAACCAAGCAAACCGGTGTCTCATTACAGAACTATTCTTCCACATCACTGATCCCATGAGCCTTCAACCAGTATAATCATGGTCAGAAACCTATATGTTGGGAAAGGATATTTTGTTTTCTTATGTTCTTGTGAAGCTTTAGTTTATAAGTCTGGGACTCTGAAGTTTAAAGTCACTACTCATTGTGGTTATGTGATATACTGATTAGGAGTATAGGAATGAAACTACAATCGGAAAGAGTGGTGATAACCAAATTAAAAGCATCAATTTCTGTTCAATTTCTTAATCACAGCTCCTCCACTCACTACAGTTAGGTGCTTATAGCAAGTAATATCACTAAGCTCCAGTTTCCTGATTTATAAAATGAAGATAATATCTCCCACTTCACAGGAGGACTGCCTCGTGGAGTATGATAACTGACAGTAATAGTAATAATAGCTAACATTTATTGAAGATTTATAAGTACCAGACAGACCCTAAGTGCCTCACCACATATCACTGCCTAAGAAGATGTTCTTTTTATCTCTAGTTCATGTATAAGAAAAACAGGGCTCAGGAGGATAATATGGCTCCCCAGTGTCCACAGCAAGAAATAGGGGAAGCTAAGATTCAAAGCCAGGTTTTATGACCCCACAGACTGCCATTACTACACGTTGGCTAGCTCGGCAAAGTCACTCAGTCCATCTGTCATGCTAGCCCACTCCCTATTTTAATCATATCTCTTGATGAGAACCAGCTAATGGGCATGCCATCCTAACCCCAGAAAGCCTAGTCTGAAAACTATAGACTGGTACTCACAGCAGTGGCCAGCTTGCCTCCATTCTTCTGGACATACTGGATAGAATCATGAATTGTTGAAAACAGACCAAGCAGTATATTCTCCATGTCGTAGATTCTGTACATGCCATCCACCAGTTCTTCGAGAGAAAGAATGTATTCTCGCCAGTACTTGTCAATCTCCACCACACCTGCCATACAGCCTTGCATGACTACATTGCAGTAGCCACCACAAGGCTTCACCATCATCAGTCCCTGGCAGTAAGAGCAGTACCACATTCTGGTGAGCATCCGACCACAGTCCTTACTGAATTTCAGGTGATCTGTTGTGTTGATCACTTCAATTCCAAGATTCAGGGCCTGAAGAAAGATCCGCGTGACTTGTAGTGACTTAGAGACCTGGGTCATGATAAGCTTTGGGAAATTCCCAAATAATTTCAGGTCACGGCTTGCTCCTCGGAGGCACTCGTTGATGTCTAAGGTTGACTCAGGCAGGCCTGGGTTCATTAGCTGGGTGAAGATGACTGGAAACAGGCTGTCAAACAATTCATTGACCATGTCGTCCACATTGATATCAGAGCCCAAGATGTAGAGAGACACATCTGTGAAAAATTCACTCACAAACTCAAAAGCTTGTGGGGTCAGGCTTGGGTAGTTGTTTTTGAACATGGCATTGGTGTAGTTCTTGGCATGGCGAACAACAATTTCAAAGGCCTCTGTAAAATAAGAGATAAATGCCCACAATTTAAAGCATGAAAATCCAGGGTATAATTGAACTTGATATTTTCTCTATTGCTGTGGTGATTAAAGCCCCATTTGCCTTAAACAACTGACTCACATTCATTTTTTGCATTGTCTATACTCCGGCAGTTGTTTGCTCCTATAAATCAGTTTTCCTTTCTGAACATGAAGTGCAGACTCTGATGCACACATAAATTCTTAAACACACAAATTACATTTCAAATGACAAATGCCAGGATTCAGTTAACATTTCAGCCTTTTGTGAAAATATTGATTAAAAATTGGCTAAATGAGAAGTTATTTCTCTTTCTCTCATTGAAGAAATTGTATTTCAGAACATTTCATTTGTAGACAAAGATAAATATTTGACAACAAACCATGTACTATATAAACTCACATAACAGTGTAAGCCTATTCAGCTCAGAGGAGAGGCAAGTTATTAGTCAAAAATAAAAGCGATCACGAATTTAATCATTTTGGTAGATTTTCTCCAGATAACTTTAAAGGGAGTTATCTGACAGATTGCCAGACCTGGAAATGGAATTTAGATACTGAATGGATATTTGGACAGAAAAAACAATCCACATACTCATCTATAGATTTCATATTGAAAATAATTGCAAGTTGAACATCTGGAAGAATAAATGCTAAGCTTCCTTGGTAAGTTCAGCTTCCACATGGCCTGGAAGCCCTATCTACCCTACAGAGATGTCAAATTCATGATAACATCTGTTGCCCTAAACCCTTGGCATAAGGCCCAATTAGTGTCATTGGTCTGAGAGAGAAAATAGTAATGTCACCATCTCATTGTTTCTAAACTGAAATACTGTAGTCGCAAATTATATCCTCAACAGAGTTCCACATTTTTATGAGGGAAGGAAATAAAACTGCAATAGCCTTTTTCAAAAAGTGTTTAAAAATAAATAAAAATAATCAAGTTTTCTGCAATGTTTAAATCTAACTTAGAACTTTCTTTTAGTTCCTTCCCAAATGCGAAAGTCCTTGACAGACATACTCCAAATGATGCCAATTCATGAGCCTTGAAAAATCAAATTATTACTACTTTCAGAATACTAGACAGAATGCACTCCAGCAGTTCCTTGGGATCACTTAGTCCAACATTTCAGTCATCTATGGCAGAACTGAGCTCTAGGTGGTGCCATCACAATCTGCCCTAGATCCCTTACAAGGTAAAACACGCTCCCTAGATTCTCCCTTTGGGCTTACAACATGCCCAAAAAGGTGAACAGATGCCAGTGCAATTCTATGGAGCTTCCAAGCCCACTTGAGAAAACAACTTTGAAACAGAATCTAACTATCTTCAAAGGTTTTTGAGAATATGTGTGTTGGCTATAGCTCTGAGGGCAGCTGCAGTACAACTGTGACTGGCAGACACCACTTTGAATTGATTACTTCCACTTTCCACCTGAGTGACCCTGGGGAAAATTTTTCTTCCCATTGATTTACTGCATGTTAATTTGTTTTCTTTCATTTAGAACATTAAGCAGTTCCTAGAATGTTTGTCTATGTGGTAACAATCTTCCTGGCTGCACATGCTACTTGGCTCTCAATCCTGGAATCTGAAAGATGGGTGAGAACAAAAGGTCTTCTAGCCCAATGCACAAGATCTGTCAATGAAATCTTTTAAAATTATCAGAAAGTGTGAGATGTAAAACTAAAACTATTTCTTCATTTTCATTTCAGTGAAAAACTATGCATTACATATTAGCGTCTGTATGAAGTACAGGGGTACATTAAGTGCTGGCTAGATGAATGTTTCTGTGTGTCAGAAACATTCACAAGCTATCTGATTTAGAGTTTATAAAACACTTCTGAGTATATAACAATAGTTATTTTTTACAAGAATATTTTCACTTTGATACAGTAACTGCTATTTAACATATGAAAAAAAATTGAGTCTTGGAAGGGTGCAAGTACCTTCCCAGGGTCACACAGGTGCAAAGGTGAAATAATCAGATTAGTTTCTCTCAGTGACAGTTACAATCTAGCTGCCCTCAGGCCCACAGCCAATAAACATATTCTCAGAAACCTTTGTACAAAGTTGAATTGGCTCTAAATGGAAATGTAGAAGAAGAAACTGGCTTAAAGAACAGTAAAGCAGAATGGCACTTTCACCTTTGCCTTGGGGTAAAAAGTAGAAGAAAGGAGAAGACTGTAACCCCTGGAGATCTCAATCACCTAAGCCATAGAAAAATGAATTCTCTGTAAGAATTTTAATCTTAAATGTACAGTGCATTTTTTCATTAATGCACAAGATATATGGCAGGGAAATCCCATATATTCTACTGTTAATAACCTTCTTTTGAAGTTTCTGTTACTAGCACTGCTGGATCAATAGAAAAAGAAAATTACAAAAGATCATGAACTCTTCTGTAGAAAGAATAACAACAACATATACTGCAGGGGAAAAGGGCTGGACATCCATATTGAACCTTAAGCTCACATGTGCTTTCTGCTCCGATTTCTACAGCTCAGAATCCACGTTAGCACATCTCTGAGTTTTCCCCAAGTCCTTTACTTTTATATGATAGGACAACAGACCAAGCCATAAGTGTTCAAAGGCTCCTGGTGGACTTACATGAACAAGCACCAGGTGAAAAGGGATGTTTGGTTTTTTTAGGCAACTTGAGTTTTTTTTTTTTTGAAATAAAGTTGAAGGGCAAAAACAACTGCAAAGAAGTTCAGTCCATTGATTTTTTTTTGCTCAGATGATAATATACACCTTAGCTACGGGAGCTTTTCCTTTGCCAAGATCTTTCTGGGGAATAAATCAGGAGCTATGTCCAGGAAACACTGGAGCAAACAATATAAAATCACAGCTATCATAAAAAATTAGCACTGAACACAAAGTGCTCTTTACAAAAATACACAGAAAGATACAAGATGCAGATAACTAGATGTAATAAACTGGGTTATTACATATTCTGATATAGCAAGGTTTCTAGATATCCCATCACCATCCTGATCAGCATATTTGAACATACTCTAGTGTTTTCAATGCTCTTCTTAAATTATGGGGTCTTCAAAAGGACACAGTTCTCTAGATGTGGTTTGATAGGTGAAGTGTACAATCAGGCTATTACCTCTCTTTAAATGGTTCAATAAGTTCACTACCCTCCAGGACATATAGTCTATCACTGTAGCAAAATGACTCTCCTTAGTATTTGGTACTGATGTTCCTGCTTTTGGACCAGGCAGAAGGAATTGTGTTTTTATGAGCCTTTTCAGTAGTAGGCTGGGTATTTTTTTTTCAAAGGAGAGTATACTTGAGGTTGGAAGAAGAAAAGAATAAATGAACCACTGAATCTTTTTCAAGCCCTGCAGAATAAGACACTCTTTATGAATGCAGGGGTTTTTTTGGAGGCAATTTTTCCAGCACTGTAAGAGTGACAAATCCTTTATAAAAAGATCTTTTTTTATGTTACTAGGATAAACACTGCATAATGGGTTGAGTCCTTATTTTCAAGCACAGATACCTTAATGGAAAAGGAAAACTAATGTTTATGCATTCTGGAATCTGTGGTGAACTTTTTTACACTGGTCCTCTTATTAAACTTTCACATAACCATATGTATTTGAAATCATTTTTATTTTTTACTGAGAAACTGAGGCTCAGAAATTAAGTAACTCATACATCCAAGGTAACATCTCTAATATCAGGGAATACAGTTTCATATAAGAACACAAATAATTTTGATGAATTTCTAGGGCTTAATGTGAATTAGTTTGACAGCAAACTCCTGCAAACATAGATTTATGGACCTCCTATACTTTCATAACTTTTACAACAAAGTTCTCACAGTGAACATCTAGGAAAAATAAAGCAGCAATGTAGTAATTTGTAAATATACCATGAGCATTTTCTGTAATAAATGCTTGCTATTAGTACACCACACAATGTTACCAAAAACTTGATAATACTGGGAGGAAGGGCACATGCATACCTTGGCCCCTCTGGATTCCCTGTCGTACTGAAGAGTAAAAGGAACAAAAAAAAAATCTGAAAGTAAAAGTCACACCCTAAGGATTTAGGCATGTAAAATATTGAGATTAATAATGAGATTGTGCACAATTTTCACTCCTCCTAATACCTTAGCACTTCATCGATTAGCCTAAAGTAGTAACACATTACCACTGAGAGTACTTAAAGACACAAACCCTACTAAGAAAGAATACTTAGGGAAACACAAAACCAAAAGGTAAGAAAAAAAAATAAAAAGAACACCAAAGGAAATTGAAGCCTCTAACAACTACATGTTCAGCAATCATTACATAGCTCAGATCTTAGCCAGATTAACATAAAACTTGACATTGAAAGTCTAAGTACTTTTAATGCCCACTAGTCAATCTATCAAGACTTGCTTTGAATAAGTGATTACAAACCACATTAAAACATAAGAAAAGCATAGTCTGAAAGGACAAAATAACTAACAATATTTAGATGCCACAGATTTTAGAATTATCAGACAGGGAATTTAAAACTACTACAATTAATACAGTAGGGCACAATTGGAAGAAGAACATTTGAGAACAGATGAGCAATTTTAAAAGAGACTTAAATGCTCACAGGAATCTAAAGGAAACTGTACAGATCAAATACACTAATACAGAAATACATTATACCTTTCTTTTATAGTCTCATCAGTATGCTAGACAAAACCAAGGAAAGAATTGATGAGCTTGAAGATATATCAACGGAAACTTTCTAAACAGAAATGGGGAACAAAAAATGAAGCAAAAAAGAAAAGAATAAATGGAGTTGCAAGACAAATTAATAAATTGTGAAATATTAATTTTAGCTCCAGGGAAAAATGGAGCATAAGAAATATTTGAAGATATAATGACCAAAATTTTTCCAAAATTCATGATAGACATCATCTAGAGGTCAAGAAGTCTCAGAGAAAAACAAGCAGGATGGATATAAGGGATGTATTTGAACTGCAGAAAACCAAAGAAAAATAGAAAAATCTTCAAGAAACTGGGGATGCAGTAGCATATTTACATGGGTAAGAATTAAATAAGTCTTCTCATCAAAAAACATGCAAACAAAAAGAGTAAAGTGAACTATCTTAAAAGTGAAATGGAAAGAAAACCTCACCAAACTCAAAGTACACTTCCAGTAGAATTATCCTTCAAAATTGAGGGAGACATAAATATATTTGTAAACAAAAATAGAGGGAGTTTTTTCACCAATAGACTTGCTTAGGAAAAACATTAAAATAAGTTTTTCAGTTAAATCACACATGTTAGGAAATCCTACATAAAGAAAAAAGGGAGATAGAAATGAAAAAGGTAGAATATAAACTTTTTGTTTCTTTTCCTTAATCTAATAGAAAATTTTTGTTCAAAGTGAGAATAGCAACGATGTATCTGGTAATTGTAGAATCTGGGTAAGTGGAATGAATGACAGCAATATCTAGGGGATGGGAGGGAGGAATTGGGAACACTCTGTTATATGGTACAATACGAGGCAACACAGTTATTGCCAGCATTTATTATTGGTTGATTTCTTGATGATCGCCATTCTTTCTGTGGTGAGATGGAATCTCAGCATTGTTTTAATTTGCATTTCTCAAATGACCAGTGGTTACAACAGATTTAATCAAAGAGGTAAGAGATCTCTGCCATGAAAATTATAAAACAATGTTGAAAGCCATTAAAGATGACATACACATTGGAACACCATCTTATGTTCAGGGGTTAGAAAAATCAATGTTTTAAAAATGCAACCCTAAGTGTGATTTACAGATACAATATAATCCCTATAAAATACCAATAGCATTATCCACAGAACAAGAATAAACAATTCTAAGTATAGAACCACAAAAAAATCCAAATATCCAATTTCATTTTGAGCAAAGAAAACAAAGCAGGAAACATTAGGGCACCTGAATTCAAAACACACTACAAAAGTGTAGCAATCCAACAGAACAGTACTGACATTAAAGAAAGCCAAATAGAACAGTGGAATAGAGCAAAGACCTTAGAAGTGAAGCCACACATCTATAGCCAACTGATTTTACACAAAGGTGCTAATAACACACACTGGAGAAAGGAAAATCCATTCAAAAGTGGTGCTGGAAAAATTGGATATTCACATGCAGAAGCATGGAACTAGACTAGAATCTCTCACCAGTTATAAAAAAGATTAAAGGTTTAAATGTAAGACATGAAACTATAAAATTACTAAAATAAATTACATGGGAAATGTTTTAGGACATTGGGTTGAAAAGGGCTTTTTGTAGGTAAGACACCCAAAAGAATGGGAAATGAGCAAAAATAAACTAATGGGATTACAAAGTAAGAATCTCTGCACAGCAAAGCTAATAAGCAACAGACTGAAGAGACCACATAGAAAATGGGAAAAATGTTCACAACTATTTATTAAACAAGGGATTAACATCCAGAATATAAAAGAAAATGAACACAATGACAAAACAAAAAGAATTTAAAGTAGGCAAAAGATCTAAATAGGTATTTCTCAAATGAAAAAAACATGACTGAAGGATATTCAAAACATGCTCAACTGCACTCATCATTAGGGAATGCAAATATCATCACAATGAGAGATCACTGTCATTAAGTCAGAATGGATATTAATTTTAAAAAATAAAATGAGTACTAATGATAGGGAGAAAAATAAAACCATTGCACACTGTTACAGAGAATGTAAATTATCAAAGCTATTGAGGAAAACAGTGTGAAGGTTCCACAAAAAATTAAATCTATGATCCAGCAGTCCCACTACTGTGTGTATAACCAAAAGTAAATAAAAGCAATGAGTCAAGGACGTGTGCGCACCGATGCTTCTATATCCATTAACCGATGAGTAGATAGCAAAAATGTGCTACTTATACACCATGCAATGCTATTCAGTCATAAAAAGAATGAAGTTTTCTAATTTATAACAATATGGATGGAACTGTAGAACACTATGCAAAGTGAAATAAGCCAGACACAGAAAGACAAGTATTGTATGATCTCACTCATATGTAGAATCTTAAGGTGATCTCGTATAAGGGCTGCTCAAAACTCACAATATGTGCTTAAATTTTATATAGAATTATTACAGTAAAGACTCTAGCATTAACCCCCCTCAGAATATTCCTCTTTGTTTTGAGAATACAGATCCCATCACTCTAGCTACTTTCTGAATCAGTTCTGGAAGTTCTCTTTTGTGTCTTTAGGAGATATAATTTTTAAAATTATGGATACTCCTGCTGAGTGGCACACAATGGACAGGCAAGCTCATGAAACACCATAGTATATCCTCAATTCACCAGATCTGTCACTGTGTGACTTCTGGTTCTTTCTCAAAATACAAATGACCATGAAAGATAAATATTTCAGGTCAACTCAGGACATGGAGGCAGCCATGAAAACCCAACCAAAGACATGAAAAAGGATTTCAGGAAAGTGGCAACAATGATGAGGCAGGTGTGTTCAAAGCGAGGAAAAAATATTTGGAAGGGATGAATGTCAATGAGTCGTTTACTGTAATAAACTAAAAAATGAAATATTCATTCTATGTTTTGACCACTTCTCATGTAAGCTGACAGTACAGTGTGGGTATAGGGTGGGGAGAGGTTGACCAGTGGTTACTAAGTTATAGTTAGATAGAAGAAACAATGTTAGGGTGCTACTGTCCAGTAGTGACTTTAGATAATAATGATTTGTATCTTTCAAAAAAGCTTTAAAAATTTGTAATGTTTTTACTATAAAGAAATGATGAATATTAGAAGATATATTTACTTAAGATAAAACATTACACAAAACATGTTTATCAAAATATCACATAGCATCCCATAAATGTATTAATTTTTATGTTTTTACATATAGATTATCATTTTTAATTTAAATTTACAAAAGAAAAATGCTAAAGTTGCCACATTTCATGCTAAACATGTTTCAGAAGAAAAAAAATAATCAGGGATAAAAAGGGAAATAATAGAATGATAAAGGTGTCAGTTCTCCCAGAAGGCATAACAGTCTTGGAAGGCCAAATCTGACAGAACTGCATGTAAAAATATGCAGTCAGATGCATATAATAATATCCATCAGTATCTACAAATCCATTAGATAAAAAATTAGGAAGGATATACAGTAGCTTGAATGAACAGTACTGTCTATCAACTGGATCTGACTGACATTTATAAAATATTTTTAATAAATTTAAAAATACACAAATCACACAAAAACTTATCAAAGCACAGCAGATTTGAACTGAAAATCCACAACAGAAGCAACAATTTCTCATCACTTGCAAATACTAAAATTATCACTTTTACAAACACATGCAGGTTATCTGTATAGCTCCAGAGTGGACTAGATCAGCATATGTCAAGTCCCAGTTTTAATTTTAGTACTACAGAAGAATGGGTGCAGGGAGTCAAAGAAGGAAGGGAGAAAAAAAATCTCAAATCAATAATCTAAATTCTCAACAAAAATACTAAGGAAAGAGTAACATACATGTAAAGAAAGCAGATGGAAATACTGTAAATCATAAAAATTGGAACAGAAATAAAATTGAAAACAAAATTAATAGATAGATGCAAAAGATCTTAAACATCGTTATTCAAAAAGAACAACAAAAATATAAAATATCTAGCCAGCTAACCAGGAAAAACAGAAGACACAAATTATTAATACAAGAAATGTAATGGCAGAAAATCACTACTAATGCTGTGGATATTAAAAGGCTAATAGGTGAATATTATTAATAACTCTATGCCTAAGATATTGATAAATTTAATGACATGGGCCTATTCCTTAAAATATATAAACTACCAAAATTATAGAAGAAATATATCATTTTAATTGGCTTATGTCTATTAAAGAAATCGAATCAATAATTAATTATCTTCCAAAACAAAAAGCACACAACCTTGAAGGGCTCACTGTTGAATTCCACCAAACATTTAACAAAGAAAAGTTACCAATGCTCTATAACCTCTTCCAGAAAATAAAAGCAGAGGACATGCTTCCTAACTCATTCTGAGGCCAGCATAACTCTCACTGAAACCAAATAAAGTTATTGTAAGAAAATTACAGGCCAATCCTTATGAACATAAATGCAAATGTCTGCAACAAAATACTAGCAAAACAAACAGAAAAGTAGAAAAAAATTCTATAGCAAAATAATACAAGGGACCTACTCTCTACTGACATTATCATACTTTTAAAGATGAGAAATGACCGGCTTTTTCTCTAAGATTGAGAACAAAAATATCCCTCTCTTATTGGACTTTAACTCATTAAGGCTAGTGTAGAAATAAAAGTAAAGAAATTTACAGATAGGGAAACCTATAAAACTCTAATGAGAGAAATCAAAGACAATCAACATGAATAGAGAGATGATCAATGTCCCTGGATAAAAGACTCAGAAAGAACTCAATTCTTCTCAATATGATCTGTAGAATCAATGGATTCCCAATTGAAATCCCTGAAAAATATCTTGTAGATATCTATACTAAAGTCTATATGAAACAGGCAAAAATCCAAGAAGAGCCATCACAACACTGAAGAACAAAGCTGAAAGAGTTGCATGATCCAAATTCAAGAATTTCTGTAAAAAGAATGTAATTTGTACAGGATTGTACTGATAAAAAAACAAAGAAATAGGTTAATGATACAGACTATAGAGCCCAGAAATATACACACACAAACCTGCACGCAAATGTTTACAGCAACTTTATTCATAATTGCCACAAACTGGAAGCCAGTAAAATGATCTGCATGAGTTAGATGATTAATTAAACTATAGTATATTCATAGTGTACACAAATATAATCAACTGATCTTTGACAAAAGAGCAAAGGTAACTCAAGGGAGAAAGTACATTCTTTCTAACAGTGCTATAACAACTGGACAGCCTCATGTGAAGAAGTAAATATACACACAGGCCTTTCACTGTGCATAAAAATTAAATCAAAAGAGATTCTACACCTAAATATGAAATTTAAAACTGTAAGATTTCTAGAAGGTAACAGGGGCAAGAGCTTGGTGACTCTGATCTCAGCCATGAATTTTTAGATATAACATTGAAAGCACAACCCGTGAAATAAAAAAAAAAAAACATCTGTTTTGTGATGTTAAGAGAATGAAAAAAAAAGCACTTGTCAAGAAAATAAAAAGATATACCACAGACTGGGAGAAAATATTCAAAAAACACGTCTCTCCTAAAGGTTTATGCACAAAATATAATCAAAATCAGTTAAAAATTCATGGTAAGAAAATAATTGAAAATGAGCAAAAGATGTGAATAGTCACTTCATCAGAGAAGATAGATTGATAGCAAATAAACATAAAAAGGAATCTGATGTCATTAGGGAACTGCAAATCAAATAATGAGGTGCCAATGAACAATTATTAGAATGTGTGCCAGTCATAAAAATGACAATACCAAATACAGCAAAGATGCAGATTAACAGGAACACTTGTTACTAGTGGGAATGAAAGACAGTCAGTTTAGAAGGCAGTTTGGCATTGTCTTACAAAACTGAACATATGTTTACCATGTGGTCCAACAATTGTGCTTCTTGGTATTTACCCAATTCAAGGTGATTTGAAAGCTCATGGCCACACACAAACCTGCACATGAATGTTTCCTGCAATTTAATTCATAATTGCCATAAACTGGAAGCAAGTAAAATACTCCACATGAGTCAGATGATAATTAGACTGTGGTACACTTAAAAAAATGAATATTATCACCAGAATGAAATGAGCTCTCAGGCCATGAAAAGACATGCTGTAAACTGAAAATGCATATTACAAAGTAAAATAAGTTATTATGAAAAGTCTACATGATGCATGATTCCAAAAATATGGCATTCTAGAGATGGCAAAACTATAGAGACACTAAAAATTTGAATTGCCAAGAATCTGAGAGGGGAGAAAAGAGGATGGGAGAATAGCTGGAGCATGAAATTTGAGGGTGGTGAGACTATTCTGGATGATACTCTAATGAAGAACACAGGATATTCATTATACATTTACCAAAACTCATAGAACTAGCTGGCTGTGTTGGTAACATGACTGTAATCCCACCACTCAGGAGACTGAGACAGGTGGATCACCTCCAGCTGAAGGCTGGCCTGGGCTACATGATGCATTCAATGCCAGCCTGAACTGCTTAACAAGACCTTCCCTTAAAAAAAACCTCATAAAACAGAGCTATGGACTTTAGTTTTTATGTACCAATATCAGTTCAATAATTATAACGAATGTGCTATGCTAAACCTAATAATATTAAAAATGAGGCAATAATGTGCAGGGGAAAGAGAGCATCCAGGATATGTATTATCTGATGGATTTTTAATTAAATCTAAAAGTATTCTAAATAAAGTTTACAATTTTTCTTCTGTTCACCCATATGATTTATTATCTTTTTGCAATTTACATAGTTATCTAGTTACTTTTATACTTTTACAGCATATTAAGACAACAGTCACCACTGATTGCATTATATCAGGACATTTACATTTGTAAAAATAAAGCAAATTACATATAATAGAAGTTTATGTAACAAGAGTTACAAAACAAACTTTGCAGAAATATTTAAGTAAATATGGACTGATGTTTCTAAACATTTTAAATGAACAAGAAATTAGCGGACACAATAAATTATTTTAGCAAATGTAAAAACCTTTTTAAAGTTTTGTTGTAATTTTTTTTACAAATGAAGAAGCTTAACTTTGGAAAATAGTCTATGATGGAACTAGTTATTAGAACCACTGAAGAATATTAAATCACTATCTTTTCTCCTTCAATCTGCTTTGACATTTCTTTTATGAATTAGGGAGTTTTTAGTACACAATAGATGCCATATGTTTTCAATGTAATTTTAATTGGAAAAACACTGGAAAAAATTAATGGACCCAAATACCCAAACAGGTAACATATTTCAGTGTTATTTTTGAACACTGAATGAGTTTTTAAAAATCAATCACATAGAAATGGCAAGTTTGAGTTGGAGGAAAAACGCTACATCTTCAAAAATAGTTTATAACAGACACTGCCAAGTATTGTCCCAATTTTTGATGGATTTCTCTAGCTTTCTCTGTTTCACAATAATTTAACTACAAAAGGCCAAAATCAGAAATAAATTGCTATTGAATATATATTTATTTGTGCAGCCCAATGAACCAGCTTATAAATGAATGAAGTCAATTTAAATTTCATACACTAGGCTTCTAAATACAAGGTACAGTAACTAAAAGTAGAGGAATGAGTGAAAGAATAAAAGCAATCTATTTTTCATGGGCATATATATTCATATATTATTAGATAGACAGATACAGACTTCCCCCCAAAGGCTATTACAGACCAGAGAGAATAATCACTTATAAAATAATTCATTCAAAATGTCCTAAGAAATAAGTGAATATCTGTAACTACTAGAAAATGTATGATCCTGCAACAGCTGACCACACTTTTGCCCCATTATCCCAATTAGATATCATTTATCCTCTATTACCTTTCTTGAGCAACTAGTTTATTTTCTTTTGAGTGCTATAATTCATGTATTGTAATTGTTCCCTCTTCACATTTGTGACTAAAAGCAGAGTCAAATTTAAAATCGACCTGTATCCAGCATAATAAACTTCATGTCAAGCATTTTGTGACATAGCTTTACACCAGGTTCCATCTTATTTTCTTACCTATAATTTTTCCACTTGTTTTTCCTATGTATTTTCATTTGCATTATGTATTATTTTTATTATGCACTTTTTGAAGAACACTATAACTTCTTTTGTGGGTAAAGTGGGATGTAAATAAATAAATACATAAAGAAACAAGGAGGAGAAATAGAAAGGACCTATACCTATCACTAAAAGACAAAATATCATTGCAATAACATATTATATATTGGAGTAGCCACTACAGTAATATTTGTATTTATAAATGACCAGGATCAATGATATTCTTCCCAACAGCTTTCAGGGCCCTCTTTCCTCACTCTTTTTTCCACATTCCAAAAATGTGCGCTATCTATCTATCTATCTATCTATCTATCTATCTATCTATCTATCTCTATCTTAAAGTTAGACTAGTACTAAGCCTGGCTTCACCAAAGTTCAGAACATCTCTGTTTTCACAGTGAATTTGGGAACAAGAGACTCCTGAGAAATCAGGAAAGCAGGTAAACAGACATTGTAGGAGAGCTTCAAATAAAAATTTCTTAAATTGATAAAAGAATTTTAAGAATATGTCCTGCCAAAGTCACTGTAGTTTAGAAATCCACTTTGTTATGAACACATGAAGAATAATTTCACTCTTTGTAAAAGACTTGTGAGCCAGCATTTTTCATGGTATTATCTTGATCACATTGATACTTGGTCTTTTTAAAAATTCTCCTCTCTCTCTAAAGAGCTCATTTGGATCAATTTTTGAATTATATCAAAATATTCTTATCAAGGTTCCCATAGCTAAAAAATGACACCCACTAAAATGGGTCACATTCTTAGAACTTCAGTTTACTCTTTTCAAAAGAAAGGTATCCAGAGAAGTAAATTACTACTATTCCTCCAAAAATACACATACTACATAGTTAAAAGGTTCACAGAACTCCCCAAATCATTCACTTAACTAAAAAACTTTCTTTAAGAAAATGTCTCCACCCCAAAACTGTAAACACTGTGTATGGCAAACATGTAATAGAAAAAAGAAAGAAAAAAAAGAAGAGGATCAAGGGTTGGGTAGAAAGAGGAAGGGAAGGAATAGGGGAAGAAAAAGGATGAAGACAGGTTGCAGACACATACCAGCTCTGCACAAGGATGTGAACAGAATGCACTATGCAAAGGTACTAAGAAACTAAAATTAAAACAAAGGTCTTTCTCCAGGGAGTATACTGGGAAGGGATATGGATTATTCCAAACAGCTATGAAAAGAATGGTTTATTCCATAGTTAGAGTAATCAATCAATCAATCAATCAATCAAACAGATATATTCCAGGTCTGATTATTGTTTTCTCAATTCGTGAAATTTTTATTTTATAATATATGACCACAGTCAAGGCTAAGGAGTTTCTTCTCTTAATCACTATTACTAACCATAATTTAGGAAAATAAAAATAAGCTTTTATGGACGAATTAAATGAAGGGTTCTGCTCAATAAAGAAAGAATAACTTCATTTAAAGGTTTAAACATAAATATTCCAATAAGGTTTTTATCTAATAAAAACCTGTACTTTCTTTTTTTATTTAAAGAGAAAAAAACAAAGGATAGAAATATTACAGAATTTCAAGAAAAGATAAACAGTAAGAAATCATTAGTTGATAAATTACATATTGTTCTTTTAGAAATAATTGTTCAAGTTACAAAATTAAAGCACATAAAGTGGACACTCTAGCACTGAGAGTGCAAACAGATCTGTTCAACAATCCAACAGGAACCTAGAAATATGGTTATCAATCCCACACACCTAAACATACATACAGCTATATATTTTATAGCGCTTCCTATTTCCTCTTTTTTTACAATAGCAATTATACATTTTTAAAATTTTATTTAAAGAAAGAAAAAAAAAACAAAACAGAAAAAGGACAGCAACAATACAGAATTCTAAAAGAAAGAAAAAAAAGAATAAAAATGGAAAATGAGAAAAAGCCCCACTAATAAATCAGTAATTTATAAATTATGTACTGTCATCCTGGATGTAGTTGTTCAAGTTACAAAGTTAAAGGGTACATAGTAAATATTCAAACAGTCAGACTACAAAGAGTTCTGCTCAAAGATCCAACAAAGATTCAGCAATATGGTCATCTATTTTACACACTCAAACTTACATGCAGTTATATCCCTTAGAGCACTTTCTT
>PVLA01012412.1:0-44638 GCA_004027455.1 Hydrochoerus hydrochaeris | reverse complement strand
GAGGGTGTGGTTTTCATAATTTCTGTTTTTAAACTTGTTTGTGTACAGGAATGCTATAGGTTTTTAAGTGTTGACTTTGAATTCAGCTACACAACTGAACTTGGTTATTAAATCTAGAACTCTTTTAGTGGAGTTTTTGGGATCTTGTATGAAGAGTTTCATATCATCCACAAACAATAATAATGTTTTCTTTTCCAACGCTTATTCTTTTTCGAGATGCTTGAGGTTAAACTTTAAATGGTTTGTTTGAATTCATTCTGTTTTTCTTATATGGGTATTAACTGCTGTTAATTTTCCTCACATGACTGCTTTCATTTTGGCTCATAAGTTGTGGTATGTTGTATTGCCATTATTGTTTAACTGTGTGAACTAATTCCTTCCTTAATTTCACCTCTGACCAATTTGTTGCTCAGAAGGCTGTTATTTCATTTGCATTTGTTTATGAAGTTCTTGTGGTTTCTTTTCCATTAATTTCCAATTTCATTGCACTGTGGTCAAATAGTATGCATGAGATTATTTTGATTCCTTTGCCTTTATTTAATAATGTTCTGTGAGCTAGCATTTGGTCTATTTTGGATAATGTCTTATGTACAGCAGAGAAGAACGTGTATTCTGATGTTGTAAGGTGGAACACAATGTAGACATCTACTAAATCCATTTGTTCAAAAGTTTGACTCAGTTCTAATAATTCATTGTTGATTTTTGTGTCTAGTTGATCTATTTGTGACAATGGGGATTTGAGATCACTCAATGCAACTGTATTGGTGTTTATTTGATTCTTCATGTCTGTTAGTATTTGTTTTATATAGTTGGGTATATTAGTATTTGTTGCATATATACTTACAATTCTTATCTCTTCCACTTGGATTGTTCTCTTTACAAGGATGTAGTGATCTTTGTCTCTCTTAATCAGTCTTGTCTTGAAATTCACTTTGTCTGCAAATAGAATAACTACCCCTGCTTTTTTCTGGGTTCCTGTCATGTGGAGCGCTGTTTTCCATCCTTTGGCTTTTAGTCTGTGAATTTCTTCTTGAGTTAAATGTGTTTCTTGTATGCAGCATATTGTAAGATCCATTCTGCCAGTCTGTGTCTTTTAATTGGAGAATTGAGACTATTAACATCGATAGTTATAACTGATATGTGTTCATTCATACTTTTCATATTATTCTCCTCTTTTGCATCCCCCTTTTTTTCCTCTCTGCATGTTTGTCTTGCCTGCTGGACTCTTGTTGGAGTCATAGTACTTAGTATGTCTAGAATGTCCTTCAGAACATTTTGGAGTGCTGCTTTGGTGTTCATGAATTTTCTCAGATGTTCTTTGTCATGCAAGTATCTTATTTCTTCATCACGTTTGAAAGACAGTTTTGTGGGATACATCAGTCTGGATTGGAGGTATTTTCTTTAATGCTTGAAATAGTTTACTCCAAACTCTCCTTGACTTGAGGGTTTGTGTTGAGAAAGCAGGTGATATTCTGATGGGCTTTCCTTTATGGGTGATGTGTTTCTTTCTTCTGATAGCTTTTAATATTAAATTCTTGTATTGAATTTGTGGAATCTTAACTATAATAAGCCTTGGTGTAGATTTACTTTAGTCATGGCTAATTGGAGTTCTGTATACCTGTCTTAGTTAGTTTTTTCTCATTGCTGAGTCAAAATTTCCAACACCCAAAATCAAGGAAGGAAAGTTTATTTATCTCACAGTTGTGGAGGTTTGATTCTGTAATCATCTGACTCCAAGGCAGGATGGCATGGCACAGTGGCAACATTTCAAGGTGATAGAAGACAGCAAAAGCAGCAAGAACAAAAGTGAAGAAAGCAAGCCTCTTTTCCTCCCTTATACTGTAAGCAGGATACCTCCCTGCCCTCTCTTGCACCAACTCGATGTTTACAGAGTAAGGGCTCTGGCCCCCTGTTGAGTCACTTAGTTAACCTTCTAACTGTTTCAATTTGACACAATAAACAACATAGAGGGGTGAGGACTTCCTTTACACACTAGGATATAGAACTGCTGAGTTACTTGGTTAAGCTTCTAGACTTCTCAAGTCGACACAATGTATCAACCATTACAATGCCTCACTTATTTATATGTCATATTCTTTTTCTCTGCGGGAAAATTTTCTGCTGTGACATCTGTGAACAAGATTTTTATATCATTTGTGTTATCTCCTGCTTTCTTCATTGACTTCAGTCAATCTTATCTTCTTCTCTTTTGCATCATCTAGCATCTGCTGGACTGATTTCTCATGGTCCCTTTTTTAAGAAATCTTTCTTTTCATAATTGCTAACCACAAGCCTGTCTTCTACATCTGAAATTCTGTTGTCACATTGGCTCATTCCCCCCACAAAAAAAAAGTTAGCTAAAGTAACAGAAAGATTTGGGGGATTTAGCTCAGTGGAATAAGCACCTGCCTAGTGCTGCTGGCAAGCATAGCATGCAGTCATGAGTTCAATCCCTGGTAACAAAACAAACCAAACAAAAAAAAAAGTTTGCTAAAGTCACATTGGCTCAAATACAAAGAACTGGGACTATAGAAATGGAGTCCAATCAGCAACTGCATGACAACATGATGTTTAGTGCATTTGGAACAGTTTTGAGGAAGGGGTTGTGCTAAAAATCTGCCAGCCACATAGGCTCCTCATTGCCTGGAGAGCCTGGAATTACTCTAAATCCATTCTGTGACCTTCCCTCCACTCTTCATTTCTCTCCACCAGGCTAATTCCATTGGTTAATAAACTGTGATAATTCATTTCTGCACTTACTGAAGCCTGGGCCCTCCAATACTCATGCTCTGTGACAATTCTGGGCTCTGTGTGGAGTGCCTCACTCCTCTGACCCTAAACAAAAAGAGTGAAGCTAGAAAGGGTTTCTATATTTTCCACCACACAAGATACTGACAGTGAGAATCACACAGCAGACCTCACAGCATTGGACTCCCGAGAAGTTTTCAGAGGACGTAAGTTGTAATTTGTGAAAGTGCAGTGGTTGAAAAGGTGCCACTTTGGAGGCCCAATGAGAGGACATCCCCTTTCAGAAACCAGCACCATGTATGGGCTGCTGCCACCTTGGAGAGAGCCAGACCCAAGACTCTTTCTTTGAGTCAACACCACTGGAGGACTGCAGAGGGAAAGAACCAGGCCTCACTGGGAGGAGATCCTCGCCTAGAAACCACATGGTTTTCATTGTTTGGTTTGGTTGTGTTTTTATTTTGTTTTGTTTATGTTAACTCTGATGGCATGAGCAGCTAAAAGATAGCAAGGCATGTTATGGAAGCCATTACATATTAACTACTGGCCTGTTTGATGTCCTTTGTTGCATTCATTGTTTAGTTTTTACTGTTTCTGTTCTGTTCAATTTTTAATATGTCAGAAGGTGGTATCTTCAGCTATTTTGAAGACAGCAAAAGCATTATGTTAACTATTGTTGATTTCATAAGATTGTGAAGTGCTGTATCACTTATCCTGGTTTATTTTGATTGATTTTATTGTTTTATTTTCCTTTGTTTTATCCTCTTTAAAATAAAAAAATATTGGTAACAAAAAAAAGGTTGGGGGACAATACCCACACACACAAAATGTTCTCCTTTGTTGGGTGTTCTATGGTAGTGTCCAAATCATTGCCTCCCCAGTTCTGCAATAGGGTTACTGTTGGATTGGATTTTGGCCTTATCTTGACTGCTGGATATGGGGACTGTGGCCTGTCTTTGGACAGAAGCTTCTGAATCGCCTGCCCAGTATTCCTTACTCTCCTTCTCTGTGCTGCTCTCCTCTTTGCTGTGGCACCCTCAAACAAGCGACTGCTCAATGCTGTTCCCAGCCTGTTCATTTCCACACTGCTGGCTCGTCTCACATTCGGTCCTTCTCATCCCCTCCTGCGCTGGTGGTCACAAACATGTCCGACACTGATGGTCACAAGTCAGAGGGGCTGGCAACCTTCCAGTCAGGGGTTTCATGTTGCAGGGCAAGGAAATGTTTGCCCCATGGGCTGTGGGATAGTCCAAGTTCCTCTCCTGCACAAGCAGTTGTGTTGTTTCAGTAGCAATCCTCATGCCAAGGTTGGTTGTTAACCTTGTTTTCACTAGAGGTTACAGTTGGTGATTACGTGTTCTACAGAGAAAGAAACAGAAAAGAATGATGGCTGAAATTTGTTGCCAGGTTATAGTGTCCTCTGTTTGCAGGAAATTAAGACACAAGAGGCCTTATTTTCTTGGTATGCTGTGTGCATTGAGTTTGTGTTTGTCACATCTGTGCCCTCTGTTCATTATAGGGGATGGGGCAGGGGAGCTTCCTGGGAATGGTAGTTCCTGCTCCCATCCCAATCCTGGGGGTTGGTTTATCATTTTGTAAAGTTCTATACCTGTGTTTTGTTTGATCTGTGAGTCTTATCTCAGATTAATTTGGATATCAGGATGTGTGTCCCTCCCTTTCAATTATCTGTGTTTTAGTTGATTTCCTCTGAAAACCTCCAGAATGAGTCCTCCTTTATTGAGTCATATCCTATATCTCAGTTTTATATTGTGTTCATGTAGTTTGCACCTGTGCTTAATGGAATGCCCATTAAGGGCTCTGACATATTGATGAGAACTGACTATATATCATTCACTCATCCTTGTCTCTAAAATTTTCCATGAGCTCCTAAATCTTGATTACTCTGAAATTGGTATAGTCATATCAAATTTCTTAAAGTTAGTGCCAGGAAAGGGTATCTGTTGGTATAACATTTAATGACACATGATTATTTAAATATTCATGTGGGCGTAAAGTGACATGATTCAAAACATGCTTTGAAATATGCATGTATTTTGGGGTGCCCACACTGAGGTAGTAACAGATGCTTAACTTCACATACTTCGCATTTTCACAGTGAGAGCACAGACGGTGCTGTACCTTGAGTATTGCAGAGTATAACACATTGGTGTTTGCTATTATATTGTTAATATATATTTTGACTTTTTATTTCTCCTAACCATTGCATCCTTTAGGCCAAATATTCCAAAATCTCTTCCTCAGTGTGTTTTTTATTAGAAAAGGTTTTCAGGTAAAGAACACATATATTCTAGTAATTTTTTCTCTCTGAAAGCATGTATTAGGTAATTCAGTTGACAGCAGTTTTAATGTTATCAGTACATTTGTTGTAAGGAATGTTGAGAGTCCCTGTGATATTTCAACCCATGCATCCCTTGTACATTCATGTGTATTCAGCCTTCCCCTCTGCCCTCCATTTTCTTTCACCATTATGGTCCTAGAAGTTTCTTCCTGTTCACTCTTCCTTCACCCTTCATAGACTCTAGAATCCAATATTTGAGTCTGTGCCTTTATGGAGTTGGTGTGCTGGTTTTCACAAATGCATGAGAGCAGGTGCCACTCATTTTTCTCTATTTTGGGTTTGTTTCTCTCAACATAGTGATCTTTAATTCCAACCAAATACTTGAAAATAATGGAATTTAATTGTTTTTTATGGTTGAGTGGTATTCATTTGTGGAAATAGACACATTTCTTTCTTTTCCATGCTGGGGATAGACTTGAGTATCTCAGACATGATAGGACAGGCTATACCTCTGAAACCTATTTCCAGATTTTATTTCTTTAATTTTCAGTTAGTTCGTTTTTATTTTTTTTTCTTTCTTTTGTTTTACCTTGTCTTTTTGAAACACTTTTGCCATGTTGTCTGGGATGACTCGGTAGTATCTGTAGTCCTGCTGCTATTCACAGAATAAGTGAGACTAGAAAGTATTGGGGATTGGAACCTGAACCTTTACACTGAGCTACATTCTTGCCCCTTTTTAGCTTGAGACATGGTCTGGAAAGTTTTTAAGCTGTGAAAGAGAGAGGGAGGAAGTTGCTGAGCTGCAGAGGCTGGGCTCAAACTCTGGATCTTCCTTTATAAACCTCCCAAAGTGCTGTGATTACAAGTGTTCACCACTGGGCTCTGATATCTAGTTATGGGGTGTATACAAGTATTGCTAAACCTCCATCTCAGTATTGCTTTTGATGTTTCCCACATATTCTGGTATGTTCTGGCTTGTATGTGCTGGGGATCAAACCCAGGGACTCTGAACACTGAATTATATACTTGGAATTTTTATGGTTTTGACTATATTTATTTAAAGGGAATAAAACAAAACAATAAAATGGAACAAAACATTGAGAACAATATTGAATTTCAAAAACAAGACAGAATAAATGTCCCATACTTGCTATACTGCATATTGTTAAACCCTAACTAGATGGTCAGACTACCAGCTTTAGGTCTCAAAAGCCAATGAGACAATACAAGCATTAAGTTATTTCTTTCCTCGAGTTGCTATCATCTCAGTCTGCGTTCCTCTCTATCAGCTGGTTTCTTGGCTTGGGGGTTGGTGCTCTTGTTGTCTCCCAGCCCGCCTGCCAGCTGGATCACAGGAGGGTGTAGGCTGGCTTCTTGGTTCTCCTCCCAGCCCACGTGGTTGCCACTGGCTCACTGGAAGGTTCAAGTTGTCCTCTTAGTTCTTCTCTGAACCTACAACACCTTACAATTTTTTAAAATTCTGCTATAGGTTACTTTTGATGCCCCTAGCTCTGCCTCATTAAGTGCTGGAATTACAAGTTTGCATTGCTATGCCTGGCTTTGTACAATTTCTATTAATTCCTTGGAATTTATTGAATAATTTTAAGACAAGGTCTTACTATGTGGTTCTAGCTGACCTCGAGCTTGATAAGGTGTCTGGGTTGACCTTGATCTCAGAGTAATGCTCCTGCCAGAGCCTCACAAGTGCTGGATTTACAGGCTTGCACCATGACATTGGCTTCTTTATAAAATTTTTGAGATTCCTTTTAATTTCTTCTGTCATCCTTTGGGAATTTAGGAGCATACTGCTCAATTTCCATGTTTTGGTAAATGACCCATACCTGCTCATTGGATTGTTGGAAGAAATATCTGTTTGGTCCTGTGAAATAAGTTTCTTGCACCCAGCACATAGTTGAATCTTATTCAGTTGCTATGTGACAACTGTGAGTGAATCTCAGGCTGTGACCATGGAAGATGCTGGTTCTGAATCTGGAGAAAGCTGATAAGGCTACCTTCTGCTAGGTTGCTCAGCAAGGCACTTACTGGCCCAACCAAGCACTATGGCAGGGCTGCTTCTGTCAGTGCTTTAGCCAAAATGTGTATCAGTACCTGTTGTGGGATTTTGAGTTCTAGCGGTTGGAGGAGGTCAAGAAGTAGTACCTTATTTAAAGCTGAGGGAACCCTTTTAAGCCAAAATCTTTGACTAGAATTAAAGCTTAAAGTCATCGTGGGTTTCTCCTGCACTTAGGTCTACAGTTTGCAGTTATTACTGAAGTTGTTTGCATTTAGCAGCTTACTGTATACCTACAATACTTTTTGTTACTCTAAACTAAAATACTTTAATGAGATTTAAAGTTTATATTCGCCCTGGATTTCTCCTGAATGTAGACCTATACTTTGCACGTGTTTGGAGTACAAACTTGTTTGGAGTTGTTTGCACTTGTTAATCCCTACACTATTAAGTTTCCTTCCCACACTGGAAAGTTGGGATTGAAGTTGTGAAGTCTGGGTTGTCTTTCCAGCTCCCTTTAACTATTCAAAGTTTCTGTTATTCTTCATTGATTTTACAAACCTTCCTCTCACTTTCTGCATAATATACTTTCTCCCTTGTGGCTCTGAGTCCTTGGTAAAATGATTAATATATCATTAATATATCTTTTTTTTAATTTTTTATTTAAAGTGATAAAACAAAAAGGGGAGAAATACATTAATATATCTTTAAGCAATTGTTACATGATATATTGAAACTGTTTTCTATTATCATTTTGGGGAATCTCCACTATGAGATCCTGCAGGGTTTTTTCGGGTGGAGCAACCAAATGTATGAGGCTCTCAAAAGTTGGTCTCCTCAGCATTTACCTCTAAAAGTACTTTACACTTAGTCATCAGAAATTCACCAGAGACACTGTAAGTTTTCCTTACCTTATTCTGCTTTTGGGTTTGTCTTTGAAGAAGTTATTGTTTAGGTCTATCTGAGAGAGTCACCTTGGTGAGGGCCATGGACACCAAGCCCCATCAATCTTCACCTATGGTGAATCCAAGCAGATCAGTCTACAATGGACCTGGAGGGAGAGCGGCAGTGGTACTGGCTTCTGTGAGGGCAGGAAAGATGATGTTTTATTCACTCTTTGGTGGGCAGGGCAGTCAACCTTCCAGTGGCCCTCTTGATTGTGGAGGGGACATGGTCCAAGAGGAGGTCTCAGGTCAGGACAAATTCATTCCCAATGTCATGTCCCTCTTTGTTGCATTTGAGGCATTGTTCTGGAGGGGATGGAGCTTTGGAGGTTGTATTGGCCATTTCATCAGTTTCTGCATCTCTTTCTTTATTTAAAGAAAGAAAGACAACAAAATGAAAAAAGAACAAAATAGAAAAAGAAGAAAAAAGGTAAAATAACACAGAATTCAAAAAATTAACATCATAAAATCCCTAGTTGATACATTATTGTCATCTTAACAATAGTTGTTAAAGTTACAAAATCAAAGCATAAAAAGTGGCCAGACACTCAATCACTGACAGTGCAAACCCTTCTGTTTAATGATCCAACAGAAATTCAGTAATATAATTATCTATCTTAGACACTATACATACCCGTATATCCTTTAGAGTACTTTCCTTCCCTTTCACTTTTACAATATCTATTACACTTTTTGGATTGCATTACTCTGTCAGTTTTTATTATTTTTTACACTAGAGAGACAACATAATATTTACTAATGTGAGTCTTGGTTATTTCACTTATGAAAATATTCTCAAATTGCCTCCATTTACCTATAAAGGCCTCAAGATCATCCTTTTTATAGCTGAGTAGTATTCCATTGCATAAAAAACTGCAAAACCAAGCCCCCTAGGACACTGGACTAGCCTGGAGAGTTTTTGAGGGCTTGAGTGGACCACACCCAGTGACCTTTGTTCAACCAAGGGACCAGGACCACACCAAGAGGGAAGTTAGGCCCACACAGCCAGGTGAGTTGCATCTCGCGGGTGCTGGCCCAGGGACTTTGGGACATCACAGTGCTTGGATGCCTGCCCAGTCCCCAAGGACACTGGACTAGCCTGGAGAGGTTCTGCGGGCTTGAGTGGACCATGCCCAGTGATCTGTGTTCAACCAGAGGACCAGGCCTGCACTGAGAGAGGAGTTACACCTGTAACTGAGAGGGAAGTTAGGACCACACTGCCAGGTGAGTTCCAGCTCACCAGCTCTGGCCCAGGGAGAGTTTGGGACATCACTCACAGTGCTTGGGTACCTGCCCAGCCCCCTAGGACACTGGACTAGGATGGAGAGGTTTCATGGGCTTAAATAGACCATGCCCAGCCAACTTTGTTCAACCAAGGGACCAGGTCCACTCTAGGAGGGGAGCCAGGCCCATGCAGCAAGGAGAGCCAAGGTTGCATGAGTCCCAGGAGCTGAGAGCACAGGAGGTGATTTCCAACATGCCTGGGGAAAATTTTGGAACATTGTTTGAAACACAGAAATATAGGAAAATTACAAAATGAAAGACCAAAATGCAATCTCAAATCTCCAGCCCATCCAAGAAAGCCTGGGAGCCACGTACATAAAAGAAATCTCTGAATCTCAGTCATAAACCCGAAATACCTGAAATGATATCAACTGAAATGAAGAAGCAAGTACAGGAAGCTATGAAGGAACTCAAATCAGAAAAAAATCTCCCAGCTAAATGAAGAAAAGATAAAAGTAGTGAAAGAAATGCTGAACACATCTAAACAAGACACAGCTAAAAAATTAGAGGAACAAAGCAAAAAGATAGAATCCATCAATGAACAGTATCAGAAACAAACAGAATATATGAAGCAGATTCAGAAAGATATACAAGAAATTAAAAATTCTATTAAAAGTTGCCTAAACTGCCTCAACAAAAGTGAAAATAGAGACTGGCGGTCCTAACCGGGCCACAACCAGGGAGCTCCAAGCAGTGAGCAGGACCCTGAATCCAACCCGGGGCCATGACCCCGTGCTGTGGCAGCATTCCAGCACCTGGAGCAAACTCTGAACTCTGCTCCTGAGCAGTAAGACCACACCCTACATCTCAGGCCAGCCTGAGATGGGGGAGAGGGCAGGCGGCCCTAACCAAGCCATGCCCAGCAAGCTCCAAGTGGCGAGCAGGGCCCAGAATCCAACACTGGTCTGTGACTGCACACTGCAGCAGCATCCCAGCGCTCAGGGTGGGCTCAAAATGCTGCTCCCAGGCAGTAAGATCACAAGCTGCATATGGGGTTAGCTGAGCAGGACAGGTTAGGAGATACAAGCACAACTAGAAAGACACTCAGCCACCTGATATTTGACAAAGGGGCTAAACATGTTCGCTGGAAAAAGGATAGTCTCTTTAATAAATGGTGTTGGAAAAATTGGCTCTCTACATGCCAAAGTCTGAAACTAGATCCAAGCCTATCACCATGCACAAAACTAAAGTCTAAATGGATCTTAGGTAGAAGTCATGGAGATATAGGGGTAGGCAGAGAATTTATGATCAAAATGCAAACTGCATGGGAAACACTTCAAAGAATCAACAACAGGGATCTCATATTATTAAAAAGTTTCTGAACTTCAAAGGAAATCACCAACAGAGTGAAAAGAATTCCCATAGAGTGGGAAAGAATTTTAGCCAGCAACTGCTCAAAGGACTTATGTCCAGAACATATAAAGTATTGAAAAACATCAAGCTCCCCAAATTCAAAGACCCTCTCCAAAAATGGGCATCTGAGATGAACACACACTTCTCAGAGAAAGATAATACAAATGGCAAATAAATACATGAAGAAATGTTCACCATCACTGGTCATTGGAGAAATGCAAATTAAAACAACATTGAGATATCACCTCACTATGGAAAGAATAGCTGCCACTGAGAAATCAACTGATAACAATTGTTGGCGAGGCTGCGGGGGAAAAGGAACAGTGCTCCACTGTTGGTGGAAATGTAGACTGGTGCAACCACTATGAAAATCCATATGGAGAATTCTCAGAAGACTAGGATTGGAAGTCCCATTCATTCCAGCTATTCCCCTCCTGGGTATTTTCCCAGAAGAACTGAAAATTTCATATCACAGTGATATATGTTCAACCATGTTCATAGCTGCACAATTTGTGATAGCTAAATCCTGGAAACAACCAAGATGCCCATCAACTACAGAGTGGATAAAAAAGATGTGGCAATTTTACACAATGGAATATTACTCAGCTGTAAAAAATGATGATCATGATGCCTTGTTAGGTAAATGGAGACAACTTGAAACTATCCTCATTAGTGAAATAAATAAGAATCATATTTATAAATATCACATTGTGTCTCTAGTGCAAAAAGTGATAAGAACTATAAGAGTAATAAAACCTAAAATGTGTAATTGCTATTGTAAAAAAGAGAGGAAAAGAAAGTGCTCTAAGGGATATAACTGCATGAATGTTTGAGTGTGTAATATGGATGACCATACTGCTGCATCTTTGTTGTATCTTTGAGCAGAACTGTTTGCAGTCTCACTGTTTGAATGTCTACTATGTATCCATTAATTTTGAAACTTGAACAAGTACATTCAAGATGACAATATGTAATTTATCAACTAGTGATTTCTTAATGTTTTTTCTCTTTTGCTCTTTTTTTCTTTTAGAATTCTGTATTGTTGCTATGCTTCTTTTGCTTTTTTTCTCTTTAAATAAAATTTTTTAAAAATGCATAATTGTTATTGTAAAAAAAGGAAATAAGAAGTGCCATAAAAGATATAACTGCATGAATATTTAAGTGTGTAGGATTGATAACCATACTTCTAAGTTCTTGTTGGATTGTTGGACAGATCTGATTTCAGTCTCACTGCTTGAATGTCTACTTTGTATGCTCTAATTTTGTTACTTGAACAACAATTTCTAAAAGGACAATATGTAATTTATCAACCAGTGATTTACCATTTATGCTTTTTTTGAAATTCTGTAATATTTATACCTGTCTTCTGTTTTTTCTCTTTAAATAAAAAAATTGTAATGGTCTTACAAATTATGCTGAAGAATAGATAGCATTTCAACAAATGCTATTGTGAACACTGGTTTTCCTTTTGTGTGTGTGTGTGTCAAGGATCAAATTCATGTCCTTGCACTTGCCGGGCAGGCACTTATGCCACTGAGCTAATTCCCCAGCCTTAAGAACACTGGTTTTCCAAGTGAAGATGAATCTAGACCCAGATCTCTAACCCTGGAATATAATAAAATAAAAAAGTATCGAAAACCAGCCCACCTCCCTGGTAAGTAGTTGCAGCTCAAGCAAGCTGTGGCTGCCCCAGGGGAAGAAACAGCCAGTGTTTCCCAAGATCCACACCATGTTGGGACTTAGGGCTCTGGGAAACAAAGAAACCAGCCCACTTCCCAGGTAAGCAGCTGCAGTTCAGGCAAGCTGCAGCCATCACAGGGGAAGAAACAGCCAGCGTTTCCTGAGATCCATGGCATGTTGGAACTTAGGGCACTGGGAAACCAAGAAACCAGCCCACCTCCCTGGTAAGCAACCAGGAGCCCACATGCACACATGAGAATCAAACATCCCATCCTCCCCACCCCACCCCCATTTATCAAATGGAGATAGAGGTCTGAGCATCTCTTGGGAGGTTGACCATATGCAATATAGCAAATAGGGGGGATTTCCTTTTACCATCTCTTTGAAGGCAAATATTGTTATCACTATTTTGCGTTGTTCTGATTAATTGTATTGTTCTATTCAATATTCTGTTTTGAGAAGTATATAATATTTTGTATTTGGTTTGACTTTACTAACCCTGATTGAAAGAACAACTATTGTGAAGACATGATATACTATGGCAACTCTATTATCCCAGTAACCTGCTGTGACATTCTGCACCAATTTCTGTGTTATATATTGTTCTGTTGTATTTCACTTTAAAAAAAAATAACAATGAAAACAGCAGAATATGAGAAAACAAGGTAACAAAATACCTCCAAAAACTCCCAACTCCATCAAAACTGATCCATGGGGCATGGATGAGGAGAAACTCAAAAACAAAACAATAGAATTATGTAAGGTGATTAAAAAGGAAATACAACAACAAAACAGATCAGTAAGGTACTGAGCAAGCTGAAATATGATATAACTAAACAGATAATGGACTTTAAAAGCAAAGGGAGGAAAAGAAAGTGTTCTAAAGATATAACTGCATGTATGTTTAAGTGTGTACAATTGATAACCATATTACTAGGTTTTTGTTAGATCATTGAACAGAACTGTTTGCAGCCTCATTGTTTGAATGTCCACTTTGTATGCTTTAATTTTGTAACTTGAACAACTATTTCTAGAAGGACAATATGTAATTTAACAACTGGTGATTTCTTACTGTTTTATGTTGAAATTCTGTATTATTTCCTACACTTTATTCTGTTTTGCTTTTTTTCCTCTTTAAATAAAAGTTTTAATAAATAAATAAAATAGAAAAGTATCAAAGACTGATATATAAAATAAAAACACTGAATCTGCTATAAGATAAAATTACTAAAACACTTGAAGACATAGGCATGTGGACATACTTGTTGAACAGAACCACAATTACATAAAGCATAATTTCTGAAATCACTAACGGGATTACATCTAATTGAAAAATATCAGTAGAAAAAAAGGGATAATCAGAACTATCAGCGATTCCTGAGCTCTGCATCATGTTGGAACTTTGGGTGCCGGGAGAACAGGTTCCTATTCACTGCCCTGGTGAGCAGCTGGGGGCCTGCCAGTGCACGGGCTAAGAATCAGACATTGATCAGTTCCCCCCACCCCTGATAGCTAGTTGGCACCAGTGGTCTGAGTATCTTTTTGGAAGATGATGTATACAGCATGGCAAGTAAGGGGGATTTCCTTCTACCATCTCTTTAAAGGCAAATATTTTTGTCACTGTTTTGCTCAGTTTTGATTAATGGTCCTGCTTTATTCAATATTCTGTTTTTAAAAGTTCGATATTTCCTTCCATTTTCCTCTACCTGACTGAAAGAACAGCTAATGTGAACAAAATGGGCTGTACTATTGAGCCCATTGCTTGTGTCCTGGTGACCTGCTCTGAGGTTCTGTGGTAGTTTTATTGCACTGCAGTCGCATGGGTTTGTTCTGTCTTGTTCTGCTGTATTTTACTACCTTCAAAAAAAAAAGTAGGTAAGAAAGTAACAAAATACCTCCAAAAATCTCCCAACTCCACCAAAGCTAATCCATGGATCATGACTTAGAAGAAACTCAAAAAAAAAAGGCAACAGAATTATATAAGGTGATTAAAAGTATATAACAACAACAAAACAAGTCAGTAAGGTACTGAGCAACCTGAAAAAGGAAATAACTAAGCAGATAATGGACTTAAAAAGTAAAAAAGAAGAAAAGAAAGTGCTCTAGAGGATTTGACTGCATGTATATTTAAGTGTGTAGCATTGATAACCATGTTGCTAAGTTGTTACTGGATCATTGAACTTCTTTGCAGTCTCACTGTTTGAATGTCCACCTTGTATGCTTTAATTTTGTAACTTTAACAATGTCTAAGAAGACTATGTAATTTATCAACTAGACATTTATTACTGCTTTTTTTCTGAAATTCTGTATTGTTTCTACCCCTTTTTCTGTTTTGCTTTTTTTTCTCTTTAAATAAAATTTTTTAAAAAATATTATCAATATAAGTTAACCTATACAAAATTGTCAATATTTAATTGTACTGACCTATAAAACCAGCAATTTCTAGTGTGTATAATGCAAGAAAGAGTGAAACACAATCACACTGAAAAAAGCCACAACTCTCAGTCAACTTTGGTGAACAAAAATAAAGATTAAAAATATTTTAATAACATGAAAAAAAAGGGATAATCAGCCAGGGCAGGCTGGGAAAAGTTTGGGACCATGCATCCTGGCAGCTGGGTGCCAGCCCAGCCCCCTTAGGTCATTGGACTAGGCTCCAGAGGTTCCACGGGCTTGAGTGGACTGTGCCCAGCAAGTTTCATTCAACCAGGGGAGCCAGGCCTGCCAAACGGGGAGCCAAGCCACCACCATGCTGTGAGGGAAATCTTTGGGAAATCGCTGGGAACATGGAAATATGGAAAAATGACAAAACAAAAGACCAAAATACAATCTCAAACCTCCAGTCCATTCCAAGAAAACCTAGGAGCCATGTGCAAAGAAGAAAATACTACACATACACCTGAAATGCATGAAATGATATCAATTGAAATAAAGAAGCAAGAACGGGAAGCTATGAGAGAACTCAAATCACAAATATTCTCCCAGGTAAAAGAAGAAATGATAAAGTAGTGAAAGAAATACTGAATGCATCCAATGAAGATGCAGCTAAACAATTAGAGGAACAAAGCAAAATGATGGAATCCCTGAATGAACAGCTTAAGAGACAAACAGAATACATAAAGCAGATTCAACGAGATATACAGGAAATCAAAAACTCTAATGAAAGTTGCAAAAACCGCCTCAACAAAAACGAAGATAAAATCTTAGACCTCAAAGATAAGATTGCAGCTAGTGAACAGGAAAGGAAAGATCTTTTAAAAATAACAAGAAATCAGGAAATAACAATTCAACAGCTGCAAGATGATGCAAAGAAAAACAATATAAGATTAATGGGGATAAGGGGAAAACACAAATGATATCAAGAGGCTATTTACAGAAGTAATAGCTGAAAACTTACCAAACAAGAGTATTGAAATTGGCATACACATTAGTGAGGCACATAGAGCTCCAAATAGCCATAACCAAAACAAAACTACACCCAGACATATAATAATCACCATCCCAGAAATCCAACATAAGAACAGAATATTAAAAACTGTTAGAAAAGACAGGTCACCTATAAAGGAAAACCTATCAGAATCACAGCAGACTTCTCAACACAAACAATGAAGTCAAGAAGAGCATGGAGTGAAGTTTTTCAGATCCTTAAATAAAACAACTTCCAACCCAGACTGATGTACCCTGCAAAACTGTTCTTAAAAATGGATGGAGAAATAAGATCCTTCCATGACAAAGAACAGCTGAAGAACTTCATGATCCCCAAACCAAACCTATGAAGATACTGAAAGACATTCTAGATACACATACAAAAAACCACTAGGCAAGACAGACAGTTAAACAGAATGGAAAGCTAAGATACAGCATCAGAAAGATAACATGTCAACAATAAACCAATATATGACAGTTGCAAACATTAATGTAAATGGCCTCAATTCACCAATTAAAAGAAACAGACTGGCAGAATGGATCAAGAAACAACATACAACCATATACTGTCTACAAGAAACCCATCTAACCCAAAAGGAAACTCATAGGTTTGAAAGTCAAAGGATGCAAAACAATACTCCATGCAACATGAACTCAAAAAAAAGCGGAGGTAGCTAGTCTGTTTGTAGACCATGTGAACTTCAAACCAAGAATGGTCCAAAGAGATAAAGAAGGTCACTACCTACTAGTTAGGGGAAAACTGTAAGAGGAAGAGATAACAATCTGAAATATATATGCACCAAACTCCAGAGCACCCAACCACACAAAGCAAGTATTAACAGAAATGAAAAATCAAATAGGCAATAACACAATTATAACAGGAGAGCTTAACACACCATTGACACAAAGGGATAGATCAACTAGACAGAAAATCAGCAAAGAAATAACAGAACTGAATCACACCTGTGAAAAAATGGATTTGATACACATACACAGAGTGTTCCATCGAACAACATCAGAATATATATTCTTCTCACCAGTACATGGGACATTCTCTAAAACAGACCATATACTAACCCACAGGACATATTTAAGTAAATGCCAAAGAATTGAAATTATCCCATGCATGTTATTGGATCATAGCTCCATGAAACTTGAAATTAATGATAAAAGTAACTGCAAAAAGCACACAAACACAAGGAAATTAAACAACACTTCTTGAGGTATCAGTGGGTCACAGAGGAAATTAAACAATATCTACAAGCAAATGAAAATACAAATACAACTTACTGGAACCTGTGGGATGCAAGGAAAGCGGTCCTCAGAGGAAAATTTATTGCACTGAGTTCCCAATTTAGGAAAACAGAATGAACACAAATAGGCAACCTGATATTACACCTCAAACAGTTAGAAAAAGAAGAACAAGGCAAGCCCAAAGCCAAAAGAAGGGAGGAAATTATAAGGATCAGAGCAGAAATTAATGCAATAGAGATGAAGAAAACCATTCAAAGAATCAATGAATCAAACAGTTGGTTCTTTGAAAGAATAAAGAAAATTGACCACCCCTAGCCAACCTAATTTTAAAAAGTAAAGAAAAGACTCAAATTCATGCAACACAGAATGAAAATGGAGAAATCACTACCGACCCTGTGGAAATACAGAAGATCATCAACAACTATTTCAAAAACCTCTACCCTCATAGGTTTGACAATACAGAAGAAATTGACAGATTCCTAGAAACATATGAACCACGAAAGCTGGATCAAGAAAATGTAAAACTGCTGAATAACCCAATTTCTATGAATGAAATTGAAAATGTAATCAAGTCCCTACCAACAAAGAAGAGCCCAGGCCCAGATGGATTCACTGTGGAAGTCTGCAAGAAATACAAAGAAGACTTAATGCCGACATTCCTCAAGCTCTTCAATGAAATTGAAAGGGAAGCAATTCTGCCTAAGTCATTCCTGGAAGCAAATATCATTCTAGTACCAAAACCTGAGAAAGACCCAACTAAAAAAGAGAACTACAGGCCAATCTCCCTAATGAACATAGCTGCAAAACTCTCAATAAAATATTGGCAAACAGGATGCACCAAATCATCAAGAAAAATTATACACTATGACAAAGTGGGACTCATCCCAGGCATACAGGGAAGTCTCAACATACGTAACTCAATAAATGTAATCCACCATATCAATAGAGCCAAAAGCAAGAATCTCATGATCATTTCTCTAGATGAAGAAAAAGCTTTTGATAAGATCCAACACCCATTCATAAGAACCTTACAGAGAATTGCAATAGATGGTCTTTAACTCAATATGATAAAGGCCATCTTTGACAAACCAACAGCCAGTGTCATATTAATTGGCCAAAAACTGACAGCCTTTACCTTGAAATCAGGCACAAGACAAGGATGTCCCTTATCACTGCTCCTATTCAACATAGTACTGGAAAAACCAGCCAGAGCAATTAGACAAGACAGAGAAATAAAAGGAGTAAAGATAGGAAAAGAAGTTAAATCATTATTATTTGCAGATGACATGATACTCTACATAGAAGACCCCCAAACCTCCTTTGAAAGACTCCTAGATATAATGAATAAATTGAGCAATATATCTGGATACAAAGTCAATACTCAAAAATCAATAGCATTCTTATACACTAACAACAAAATCACCAAGAGACAAATAAGAGAAGCCACAACCTTCACACTAGCATCCAAAAAAATGAAATACTAAGGAATTAATCTAATGAAAGAAATAAAAGAGCTACAGAGGGAAAATTATAATACCCTGAAAAAAGAAATCGAAAGGGACCTCAGTAAATGGAAAGACATTCCTTGTTCATGCTTAGCAAGAATAAATATTATGAAAATGGCCACTCTCCCAAAATTGTGATACATATTTAATGCAATCCCAGTGAAAATACCACTAACATACCTCAGAGAGCTAGAGAAATCACTCCTAAAATTCACCTGGAACCAGAAGAGACCTAGAATACCAAAGGCAATTCTAAGCAGCAAAGCTATGACAGGAGGCATCACAAACTACAAAGCTACCATTAAAAAAATCAACATGGTATTGGAATAAAAACAGACCTGAAGATCAGTGGAATAGATGAGAAGATACATCTATGAACTCACTCAACCACATTATCTTTGATAAAGGGGCCAAGCATGTTCGCTGGAAGAGTGATAGTCTCTTTAATAAATGGTGCTGGAAAAACTCCCTATCCATATGCAGAAAACTAAAATTAGACACATGCCTGTCAGCATATACTAAACTAAAATCTAAATGGATCAAAGATCTAAATATTAAAACAGAAACACTAAATCTGTTGCAAGACAAAGTAGGTAAAAATCTTGAAGGTAGAGAATTCAAAAAATCTTCAAGGTAGAAAAAATCTTGAAGGTAGAGAATTCATGAACAAGAACAAAAATGCACAGGAAATACTTCCCAGAATTAATAACTGAGATCATGTCTTATTAAACAGTTTCTGCATGTCCAAAGAAATCTCCAGCAGAGTGAAAAGAAAACCCACAACCTGGGAAAATATCTTAGTGAACTGTCCCTCAGACAAAGGACTTCTGTCTAAAACTTAGAAAGAATTTTTTAAAAATCAAAAATTCAAAGACCCAATCCAAAAATGGGCATCTGAGATGAACACACAGTTCTCAGATGAAGAAATACAAATGGCAAATAAATACATGAAAAGATGTTCATCATGATTGGTCATTAGAGAAATGCAAATTAAAACCACACTGAGATTCCATCTCACTCCAGAAACAATGGCCAGGATCAACAAAACTACCAACAACAAATGCTGGAGAGGCTGTGGGGGAAAAGGAATTCTTCTGCACTGTTGGTGGGAGTGTAGACTGGTGCATCCACTGTGGAGGTCAATCTGGAGATTCCTCAACTAGCTGGGGTTGGAGGTCCTATTTGACCCAGCTATTCCACTCTTAGGCATATTCCCAGAAGAACTGAAAACATCTTACCACAGTATATATGTGCACCCATGTTCATAGTGGCACAATTTGTAATAGCCAGATCTTGGAAACAACCTAAGTGCCCATCAACCAAGGAATGGATAAAAAAAAATTGTGGTACCCTTATACAATGGAGTACTACTCAGCTATAAAAATGATCACATTGTGATATTTATAAACAAATGGATGCAACTTGATATCATACAAGTGAAATACATCAAACTCACATGTAAGTGCTGTATAGTCTCCCTAGTGTAAGAAATGGTAAGAGTACAGAAGATTTTATGGTAATCATGGTTCACCATTATATTGCTTTGAAGTCTTATGTTTTCATTCATTGGTTGGAATGGTTTTATTCTGTTTTGTTTGATCTTAATATATGTGATGGTATGAATAGTTACTTTGAAGAAAAGACAATATGGCAGCCACTGTTGATTTGATATCATCTTGCTCTGAAGTCCTACCATGCTCTTGTTTTTCTATTACCATTGGTTCTATCACATTGTGTCTTATTGGATTTTAATATGTATGATATTTTAAACAAATTTTTATGGAAAATGAGATAATATAGTAACCATTGTGATCTTTAGTTATTTGGTTCAGAATGCCTTGCAATACTTTCATTCTCTTGAGTGGTTTTATTCTATTTTATTATGTTTGACATTATTGTATGTAAAGCTAAGCTCAGCTATTTCAAAGAAAGAGACATTATATTAGCTACTGTTAATATCCAATTGTCTTGTTGTGAAGTGCTGTGTTGCTTACATTGTTCTGTTCTGATTTGCTTAGATCTGTCCTTTTTTGTTTTATTCTCTTTAAAATAAAAAAACCTTATAAAATAATCATTAAGTTTACTAGTATTGTTCACATATATGTAATAATCACATTCATCCTATTAAATTTATAGCTGGACATGATATGTCTTGATTCTTATTTTTCATCATTGTCCTCCTCTACGTTCTACCACTCTTCCCCTTCTTATTTACAAAAAAATCTTCTGAAGTGTAAATAAAGAAACAAAATGTATAAAATGTATCATGAAATAGGAAGAAAATTTAAATGGGAAGGGGCACAAGTGAGGGGATGAGAAGAAAGGAAGGAAGGGAATGCCAATATTTGCCAATCTTTTATTGAGAATTTTTGCATCTATGTTCACTAGGGAGACTGGCCAACAGTTCTCTTTTTTAGTTGGGTCTTTCTCAGGTTTTGGTACTACAGTGATATTTGCTTCTAGGTATGACTTAGGGAGAATTGCTTCCCTCTCAATTTCATTGAAGAGTTTGAGTGTCAGCATGAAGTCTTCTTTGTATTTCTTGTAAAATTCCGCAGTGAATCCATCTGGGCCTGGGATCTTCTTTGTTGGTAGGGACTTGATTACATTTTCAATTTCATTCATAGAAATTGGGCTATTCAGCAGTTTTACATCTCCTTGACCCAGCTTTGTTGGTTCGTATGTTTCTAGGAATCTGTCCATTTCTTCTGTGTTATCGAACCTATGAGAGTAGAGGTTTTTGAAATAGTTGTTGATGATCTTCTGTATTTCCACAGGGTCGGTAGTGATTTCATCTTTTTCATCCCATATTGCATCAATTTGAGTCTTTTCTTTCCTTTTTTAAATTAGGTTGGCTAGGGGTGGTCAATTTTATTTATTCTTTCAAAAAACCAACTCTTTGATTCATTGATTCTTTGAATTGTATTCTTGGTCTCTAGTGCATTAACTTCTGCTCTGATCTGTATAATTTCCTCCCTTCTTTTGGCTTTGGGCTTGACTTGCTCTTCTTTTTCTAGCTGTTTGAGGTGTAATATCAGGTTGCTTATTTGTATTCATTCTACTTTCCTAATGTGGGAACTCGGTACAATAAATTTTCCTCTGAGGACCGCTTTCCTTGCATCCCACAGGTTCCAGTAATTTGTATTTGTATTTTCATTTGCTTGTAGATATTGTTTAATTTCCTCTGTGACCCACTGATTCCTCAAGAAGTATTGTTTAATTTCCATGTGTTTGTGTGTTTTTTGCAGTTACTTTTATCATTAATTTCAAGTTTCATGGCTCTATGATCTGATAACATGCATGGGATAATTTCAATTCCTTTGCATTTACTTAAATATATTCTGTGGGTTAGTATATGGCCAATTTTAGAGAATGTCCCATGTCCTGCTGAGAAGAATGTATATTCTGATGTTGTTGCATGGAAAACTCTGTATATGTCTATAAAATCCATTTTTTCACAGGTATGATTCAGTTCTGTTATTTCTTTGCTGATTTTCTGTCTAGTTGATCTATCCCTTTGTGTCAATGGTGTGTTAAGCTCTCCTGTTATAATTGTGTTATTGCCTATTTGATTTTTCATTTTGGTTAATACTTGGCTTTGTGTAGTTGGGTGCTCTGGAATTTGGTGCACATATATTTCAGATTGTTATCTCTTCCTCTTGCAGTTTTCCCCTAACTAGCATGCAGTGAACTTCGTTATCTCTTTTTTTTAAGATTTTATTTAGAGAGAAATAAAAGCATGTAAAGGGTAGAGATAATACAGAATTCCAAAAATGAAAAAGATAAACAATAAGAAATCACCAGTTAATAAATTACATATTGTCCTCTTAGAAATAGTTGTTCAAGTTACAAAATTAAAGCATACAATGTAGATAGTCAAATAGTGAGAGTGTGAACAGCTATGCATGCATGAATCTCTACATGTATTTCTATCCTTTCTGTATTAGAAGGAAAAACAAAACTTAGCAAGACAAAACAAAATAAATTCCTATAAAAACATGAAACCAAAAAGTCATATAAAACCACAGTACAAGGCGATCTACAATGATTACAGTGTTGTTTCTTATTATCTTCAATAGAATGTCTATATCATCAGGCATAATTGAATATAGCAGTATAATTGAGTATAGCAGTAAATAACAATATTAGTAAAATAAAACATTGTAGACAGATAAAACTTCAAAGGCAGGTAATAATCAAAACAGAGTGGATATTCTAGTGGATCTTGTCATCTTAAGTGCAGTTGCCTATACTCTCAGACTTGATACTATCAATCATAACAGCTTTGAATAAAATCTATCAATACAAAATAGCAATCTAACAAACCAGATTTGATTAAGATCAGTCATGATAAAGCAGTATAGGTTATACAGAGCTTCAGATTAAGTTAATAGGAAATTAAAGATGATTACTGTACTATATCCTGCTATTTTCGGGATAACTGTCTGTGCCCTCAAATCTAGTACAAGTGAACAGACTGGAACAGAATATAATACATTTAAGCAGAGTGATAGGAGTAATGTGGGTTTTAAATCCTGGTGCACTATTAACAATATAGTGTATCAAGGCCATCTATGTTAGAGATTTTAGCCATCCTTCTCTGCCTCATTTCTGCTATGCTATTTTTCTGCCTTAGTTTGTCTACTTTTCACCTTCATTCTACTGCCTGCCCCACTCATTGAGGCCTTTCTGCCACTGTTCCTAAAATTCCAGTATTTTTTTCTCTCTCTAGAATGTCCTTCAGTATTCTCTGTAGGGTTGGATTGGTGGTCACAAACTCCCCCATTTCCTCTTTGTCATGGAAGCATCTTTTCTCTCCATTAATTTCTAGTGACAGTTTTGCAGGGTACATCAATCTGGGCTGGAGGTTATTTTCTTTCAGGGCTTGGAATACTTCACTCCAAGCTCCTCTTCATCTGATGGTCTGTGTTGAGAAGTCTGCCATGATCTTGATGGGCTTTCCTTTATAGGTAATCTGTTTCTTTTATCTGATGGCTTTTAAAATTATGTTTTTATATTGAATTCCTGGTATCTTGATTATTATATGCCTGGGTGTAGATCTGTTTTGGTTGCAGGTGGCTGGAGTTCTGTATGCCTCATATATCTGAATATCATTTTCTTTTCCCATGCTTGGAAAGTTTTCCTTAATTATTTCTGTGACTAGCCTTTGTAATTTACCTGTTTTTATTCCTGCTTCTTTGTTCACATTTCTTATTCTTAAATTGTAGATTCTCTTGTCATCTTGTAGCCTTTGTATTGTTACTGCCTGTTTCCTTGTTATTTTTAAGAGATCTTTCCTTTCATGATCACACACTGCAAACTTGTCTTCAAGTTTTGATAGTCTATCCTTAGTTTCTTTTAAGGAGTTTTGCCAGCTTTCAATGGAGTTTTTAATTTCCTGGTAATCTCTTTGAATCTGCTTTATATATTCTATATTTTCTTTATATTGTTTATTGAATGTTTCTCTCCTTTTTTTGTTCCTCCCTTCTTCCATCTGCATCTTCCTGAGAGATGCTTAGCATTTCTTTTATTAATCTACTTATATCTTGCTTTATCTGATTTAATATTTCAGTTTTGAGCTCTACAAGGTCCCAAAGATATCTCTTAATGTCCATTGAAGCCATGTCTGATGTTGCATGTTTGCTGCCCTCAGTCTCTTTTGTTTTTCCCTCTCCTGGATCAGTGTTCTCAGAGTTTTGGGTTGGGGGCTTTTTCTTATTTCTCTTTCTTGTCATGGTTTTGGTTTCTTCCATACAGGTGTATAGTGGAGGTCTCAGACTCTTTTCTTGTTGGTTGTGGTTCTTCTGAAGCATGCTGGTGAGGGATTTCTGCCATCTCCTGTTTGCTTTTGTCACTAAGGTGTAAGCAGGGGCTGTGTATGCTGGCCCCTCCCCACTGGGCCAGTCAAATTCAGGGGCCTTCACCAGGTTAGTGTGTGCTAGGCATAGGAAATTGGTTTGGGATGGCTTATTGGGTCCCAGCCAGGGATGTGACCCAGGCCAAGAAAATCCCATGAATCTGCTCTGGGGAGGGAGCAACCAACTGAACTCACTAATTTCACAATTAGTTTTCACAAAGGGGTTATCTAGAGGGTTTCTAGTAACTCCTCTGGAGTTTCTATTTTCGATTTCATATTGAGTATTACATAAAAATATATATATGTGAATTACACAAATTACAAACATTCCAAGATCCCCACGCCCAATTCCCACATGCGGTGTCCTTTTCCTGAAGAAGCGATTCCTTGAAGCGCTTTCCTCCACCCATGGACCTTGTCACAAGGTGTGGATGGACTAGGACGCGGCAGTTTCTCCAGTTAGTTTCAAATTTGGAATGTGATAGGTACTGTATACTGACCTTCAAAAATTGCAGCATACTCTAAAATTAGCCCACTAATTATCTCTAATTTTCCTCTAAACTCCATATTGTCATGAGCCAGGTTCCCTGGGAAATAACAGATCTGCCTCCCGGAGCCTGACTGGATAGATAGTATGCTGGCCACACCTGTGGGCAGGTGAAGGAAGAAAGACTTGGAAGAAGAAAAGCTGAACTTCAAAGATAACCATTGACAAAGAGCTACACTGCCTTGTATGTGCTGTCCCAAACTTAAACAAAGGGGCCGATGGGTTATACTGTGGTTTGGATACTCCCACTAAAACTCGTGTGGAAATTTAATTCCCATCATGAGACAAGAGGTGAGGCTAGGTGAAATTTTTTAAAAATGATTAGGTCATGAGGGCAGGTTTGATCTAAAAGCAAACTTTGTTCTGTCTCTCATATGCACCGATCCCCCCCCCATTATGACACCCTGCATCATATCAGACTTTGTGGAGATTCTGTACCAATAGTGAGGCCCTCACCAGATGTATCCCCTCAAGCTTTGAGCTCCTAGAGTCCAAACAAGCTGAGCTAAATAAATGTTAATTCTCTACAAATTACCCTGTCTGTGACACTTGGCCACAGAAACAAAACCAAAAATGACAAGCTATCTTTGAAAGGGAAGTAACTTGAGAAAAAACATTTCCTTGTGAGAGAGGACAATTCCTGGAGACAATTTCACTATAGGCATCAGTGTACAAGGCTGCAGGCACCTAGGAAGGTGAATATTTCAGTTCTGAATGGGAGGACATGACCACATCCATAATGATCCTAGTAGGGTCATCAAAAACATATTTTCCAATATGAGTAACTATGGTTTGAAAGTGCACCATTGTTCTCAATAGTAACAGGATAGTAATAGTGACAATGTGAGCCTAAAAGCTGAAATTGAACATTGTTGATTAAAAATACTACCTTTCATAAAGTTCTGAAGCATAAGTAGGAGTCTGACATTAACTAAGGTTTACACCAGTACTTATTTTCCAGCCACAATGCTTATGGAAACATATAGTCCCAATTATATCCATATTTACTAAATATTCCTTTCTTTGGAGGAAAAAGAGCCTCATACAGGAAACCACAGGAATTCAACCTTGATTTTTTCATCTTTTGTTACTGTCCATCCTCATTCCCAAGATTTCTTCTTTCACATTAAAAAGTTCATTGAAATTTTAAAAAGATACCATAATCTACTAATTATTCTCCTAACCTTCATTGTACATTTTGTACTTCACAATAAAATGCATTTTGTTTGTTTTCTTGGATTTTCCACTCACCTTGTCTGTTTTCTGATCATACATTTTTAAAAGGAGTTACAAATGACTGATATATTGACATCTTATCTTTCCCCTTCCTTTCACTGCTGAATTCATACTTAATCTGAGAAATTGAAAGCCTCTTCCTTTCAACCCTTTATGTGAAAAATCTTTCTAAATGTCATTAGAATTTTCATACTTAATAGTCCTTTTCATGTATTTGTGTTTTGTTTTTCAAATAATTAACTATTTAACAGAGCTTGAAGAAAGCACAGAAACCTAAAATGTTAAATCACTGCCATGCATAAATCAATAATAAATCAAAAGAAACACTCTGAAGTTATAATGCTAGTCAATATGAAAATAATAATTCTCTCCAATTGTTCAGGTATTTGTCTTTTAAGTAAAACAGATTATGTTGGATAAAATGGTCTGCAGTGACTGAACTGTAGAACCAACTGGCCTGTAGAAGAGGGGCTAAAATGGTTTGTAATTAACAAATTTAGCTGTGATTTATAATAACCAGAAGTGACATTACAGGTCAAAGTATTCAAAGTATAGCAGCCCTGGACTACAATGCATGCATTTTATATACTAATGATCAACATTCACATGTCAGATGTCTTCTTAAAATTATCAGGTTAAAAATGTGAATTAAGCAATCAACTAAAACTCATGACTTCAGTAGTTACCAAAATGGTAAAAAATTAAACACACAGTGTGACTGTTAAATGAGGGTCATGCAGAAAGAAATATCTATTCATTACTAACCATGTAGCTATCAAGCCCAAACAGCTCATCAGAGACTGTCATATTTTCCTGTAGTAAATCACTAATAGATTTATAATGGAATGTAACTTAGAAAGAAGGAGCTAATGTAATTTTAAACAACATGGATCAATCTGGAGGACATTATGCAAAATTAAATAAGCCAGGCACAGAAGGAAAAATACTGTATGTTTTACTTGTATGCAGAATCTAAAAAAACAAAAAAGAAAAACCCTTAATTTTACATATTTTGTATTCTAACTAAATGGGCAAATTTAATTGAATTATCTGGAGAAAACTCTCTCTTTCAAAATCCTTCATATTACAGTTACAATTGAAGTGAGCAGTTGAAGTGAGATTATACAAAAGGGGAGGAAAAGCAGTACAGGTTTAGTTTCCAGCACAGATGGCTTGTGGGTATTCTGTCTAGTAACAACATCATAGTTCAACTTTGCCCCTAGAAAATTCACTTTTGAAAACTTTCTTCAAGGCATCACCAAGTAATAACTTCAGTCTTCAACATCCACACACAGGGACATATTGCTAAGAAGTAAGTGAAATAGTTGAATTATTCACTTTCAAAATGGAAAGCCTTTAGTTAAATTCTGTACTATTTATATGATAATAATTGGACTCCCTTCTACACAGACTAACTTCCATTCCTTATGATTGTCCAATTACAATATTCTGCGCAAGAGTTGTTCTGTGGAGCTTTAGTGCCCACTCCTGGTGTACTTTAGCAAAGCATCCCAAACAATAATCTTCACCACATTCAAGGCAAATCTTAGTTGGCAGTCTGCATTAGCTAATTCAACTTTGTAAGGTACAAGGTTTCCTGTTTCTTCAAATTCCTCTTCATAAGCATCATCCAATTCTATTATCTTTATAGATGGTTCAGGTCTCTCTATGTTTAATTCTTCTACTGGCAGAAACAATGTTGGGTATTGTGCTTTGTTCTCCTAGACTGGAACATCAGAAGACCTCAGCAGCCTCCAGTTAGTGTGAAGAAATTTGGAACTTTGCTCTCAGGCAGCGAACCATGGACTACAGCAGATTAATGGTATCAATGTGGTGAGTAGGCCCCTTCTGAGTTTTTTAAGCCACAATTTTTCCATGTAGGAGAGACTGTCTTCTTTAAATTCAACATAAATAGGTTCTCTCCAAATTTTCAAGTTAGTTTGTAGTTCACATTCTCCCAATGAGTCTGCATTAATTTGCTTGTGAGTATATTTGATAACTGTACCTCCTGGTTTAGCTGAAAGTAAGTTTTGTTTCTCCGGGTCCTCACTGTTTCCAGTTCTCCATTGACTTAATGTCTCCTGAAAGGACTGGGCAGAAGCTCCTTCATCAAATGACCCTTCACACAAGAGCCTATCTCTTGGCTCTGTACATTCAGCTCTTTTTGTTGTAATTTCTACCTCAGAGCAGCTTTCTTTCAGAGCTAGAGGTTTGGGCACATGATGATGCTCACTGGTCTCTTTCACAGAACTGTTCTTTCCTTTGGTTTCAATTGTATTAACCTCTTTTATAAATCCATGGGCAACATCCAAAAACTCTTGATAATACTTGAGATCTTGCTAGCAGAGCAGCTTTGTTCTCATATTGTCCACAAATCTTCCCTTTTATCTTGGGTTTTTCACTTCTAAAACATTTGCTATTTTGTAATTAATAGGTTGTTTCACTGCATATTCTCAAAGGTGTCAGTCCATGTTCACTTGGCTCTGTTGCCCATGGTAAGAAAAACATGGCACAGAGCAGGTGATGCAGCAATGTGGCCCAACTCAGCAGACTGGAAACAGGAGGGGCTTGAAAGGAGGGGAGCAGGGATCCAGAGTCCACAAGTTAAACCCCTTTCATCTCTTGCTTCCATCATCTCCCATTAATGCCATCAGATTATGAAGTTAAAGCCTTCATGACTCAAACACTTCCCCAAATCCAATCAGCAACTAAACAAGAAAAAAAAAAAAACAGTTCTTCCCATTTGCTCCTGCATGCTGCTTCCAGAATACTGTACCACTTTCCTCATTCAGCAAAGTCGCCTACTGAATGTTTCTACTATCTACTTGTTTCCTTTCCAATACTTAGGATCCTCTTCACTCTGAATCCCATTAATCTGCTCAATATTTGCCACATTTTTGGCTGATAATCCTGGAAACTTCAGTGTCCATTTTTGCCTCCTATCCTCGTACTGAAGAACTTCCAACATCACAGCTACTATGAATATGGATCTCAAGCCACTCCACATTATGACCAAACTTTGCATCTAATCAAGTATTCTGAATGACCACACGTTCACCCCCCAAACTCAGCATTTCTCATTACCAACTTTGATCATCTTATCTCTGCCCTCTGAGACCTCCCATATCTACCTATTATTTTGATCAAAAATATTTTCTAAGACTTCATGCTGAGTAGGTCTTTATGGCTTTTTAGCAATTCCTTCTTTTCTTTCTGGTAAACTCTTCTCCTGTTTCTCAGGAGGGCTGCTCCAAATCTTCTTCATTCCTAAGAACTTAGTCTCATCCCATTTTTCTCCTTCAGCTGAGCAGATGATTTTTGCTTGCTTGTTTACTTACTTTTTTTCTTTATTTTTGTACCAGGAGTCAAGCTCTGACTTCCTGCTTGCTAGACACACATTTATGCTACTGAGCTAAATCCCTGGCATGATATTTGCTTTAATGTTACTAAAATATTGATAACCTTCCTATTAACATATTCTGTAGTATCTTATCTTACCACTTGTCAAGCACAACCTCTAAAATACACTTGTGTTTCCACATGTTTTTCTCTTGTATCTTTCTTGCACCAGAGAAAATGTGTTTCTTCCTTGGAGAAGGCTACTTTAATGAATGACCTCTTCAAGAACCACACCCTAACAATAGCTACATCTCTCACATGCATCTTTAGTCTCTCCCCTACTAGACTATCCATCCCTCAGACTATAACGTGGCTCACATCACTTCTTCACTTCTAAAATATAACAGCATCTTTCCTTGAGCCTGTCAGACACTTAACATGTCACCCTTTGCTGTTGTGTTCACTACAAAAATTGTTCTCATTTATTCCCTGACACTCCTTCCTCTTAAAATACTTGAACTCTATTTTCACTTCTAACAATGACTCAATAATTAAATTCAGATTTTTTAAATTCTCATCTTCCCCATACATTTTAATGGGGTTTTCAGGTAATCTTACAAAGTACTTTCATGTGTATCATATCATGCACTATTCAAAACTTCATGAGGTAATGAGAAATGTATAAATTTACAAATGTGGTAACAGAGATTCAGAAATGTTAAACGTCCTGCCTAATATCACAGGGTTGTGGTGGATAACTGGTGGTCAACTTGTAATACAAGCAGAACTGAATCAGCGTGGTGCTGAGTGTGGATGGCCCACGTAAGGACTGTTGCCAAGCTAAAAGGGAAAATTGGAGAGGAAGAGGCAGTGTTGTTGGTTCTCTGTGGTGTTGCTCATTATCCTGTTGCTGTTGGTTCTCCTGGAGGAACTTGTTGAGCTTCTTTCCTAATATGAACTTTGCTGTTCTCATTGTCAGAGGAGCTTGGGACCTTGTTGTCACTGAGAATAGCTGCAATTCACTTTCGGGGAGCTCTGGTCCTTACTTTGAGCATCACTTCCTGGCTCTCATGCAGAACCCTCAGCATGGTGGCATAGATCCTTCATGCTGCTGGCACAGACTTTCTGACCACCGCTGATCTTTGGGCTTTCCCAGTGCAGATCTCGCTTGATCACATGCATCGCAGCTAATGGCTGGAGCGCTGAGGCATCGAGATCGGGCTGCAGCTCTGAAGCGCCAACGGGTTCGAGACCGCGGCATAGGGTGAACTGCTGGACTCCAAGAGACTGTTCGGCTGCTGGGACTGGAGTTAGGGGGTCGGTGTTTCTGTTTTAATACTCAGATCTTTGATCCATTTTGACTTTAGTTTACTACATGGTGATAGGCATGGGTCTAGTTTTAGTTATCAGTATATAGAGAGACAATTTTTCCAGCACCATTTATTAAAGACACTATCTTTCTTCCACTGGACATATTTGGCCACTTTATCAAAGATAAAATGGGGGACCATCGATCCTGGCAGCTGGATACCCATCCAGCCTCCTTAGGACACTGGACTAAGCTCCAGAAGTCCCAAAAGCTTGAGTGGACCATGCCCAGTGGCCTTCTTTCAACCAGGAGATCCAGGTCTGCCAACAGGGGAGCCAGGCCCATGCAGCACCATGAGGTGAGTTGTAGCTCACCAGAACAGGTACAGAAAAGATTGGGACCAACAATCCTGATGGCTGGGTGCCCACCCAGCCCCCTTAGGACACTGGACTAAGCTCCAGAGTTTCCAAAGCTTGAGTGGACCACACCCAGTGGCCTTCATTCAACAGGGTAGCCAGGCCTGCAAAAAAGGGGAGCCAGGACCATGCCGCTGCCATGAGGTGAGTTACAGCTCGCCAGGGCAGGTCCAGGAAAAGTTTGGGACCATCGATCCGGGTGGCTGGGTGCCCGCCCAGCCCCCATAGGATGCTGGATTGGGCTCCAGAGGTTCCACAGGCTTGGGTGGACCATGCCCAGTAACCTACTTTCAGCTGGGGAAACCAGGCCCACCGTGTGAGGGGGGGGCCAAGGCCATGTGAATCCCAGTGGCAGAGGGCGTGGGGGTGACTTCCAGCACATCCGAGGAAAGCTTTGGAACATTGCTGGAAACAAGGAAATATAGGAAAATGACAGAACAAAAGACCAAAATGCAATCTCAAACCTCCAGCCCATCCCAAGAAATCCTAGGAGTCATGTACATAGAAGAAAATATGAGCCATACACCTGCAATGCCTGAAACAATATCAACTAAAATAAAGAAGCAAGTATGGGAAGCTATGAGGGAACTCAAAGCAGAAATAATCTCCCAGGTAAAAGAAGAAATAATAAAAGTAGTAAAAGAAATACTCAATGCATCCAACAAAGACAGAGCTAAAAAACTGGAAGAACAAAGCAAAATGATAGAATCCCTGAATGAACAGTTTAAGAAACAAACAGAATGCCTAAAGCAGATTCAAAGAGATATAAAGGAAATCAAAAACTCTATTGAAAGTTGCAAAAACTGCCTCAACAAAAGTGAACATTGAATCTCAGACCTCGGAGGTAAGATTGCAGCTAGTGAACAGGAAAGGAAAGATCTTCTAAAAATAACAAGAAATCAGAAAATAACAATTCAACAGCTACAAGATCATACAAAGAAAAACAACATAAGATTAATAGGGATAAATGAAAAAGAAAGGGACAACACAAATGATATCAAGAGGCTATTTACAGAAGTAATAGCTAAAAACTTCCCAAACATGAGTATGGAAACTGACATACAGATTAGCAAAACATATAGAACTCCAAATAGCCATAACCAAACAAAACCACACCCAGACATTTAACAATCACCATCCTAGAAATCCAACATAAGAACAGAATATTAAAAGCTGTTAGAAAAGACAGGTCACCTATAAAGGAAAACCTATCAGAATCACAGCAGACTTCTCAACACAAACAATGAAGTCAAGAAGAGCATGGAGTGAAGTTTTTCAGATCCTTAAATAAAACGACTTCCAACCCAGACTGATGTACCCTGCAAAACTGTTCTTCAAAATGGATGGAGAAATAAGACCCTTCCATGATGAAGAACAGCTGAAGAACTTCATGATCACCAAACCAACACTACAAAGAATACTGAAAGACATTCTAGATACACATAGGGGAAAAACCACTAAGCAACACAGACAATTAAACAGAATGGAAAGCTAAGATACAGCATCAGAAAGATAACATGTCAACAATAAACCAATATATGACAGTTATAACCATTAATGTAAATGGCCTCAATTCACCAATTAAAAGAAACAGACTGGCAGAATGGATCAAGAAAGAACATCGCACCATATGCTGTCTATAAGAAACCCATCTAACCCAAAAGGAAACTCATGGACTGAAAGTAAAGGATGGAAAACAATGCACCATGCAACAGTAATTCAGAAAAAAGTGGGAGGAATTATTCTGTTTGCAGACCATGTGAACTTCAAACCAAGAATTGTCCAAAGACACAAAGAAGGTCACTACATACTAGTTAGGGGAAAACTGCAAGATGAAGAGATAACAATCTGAAATATCTATGCACCAAATTCCAGAGCACCCAACTATACAAAGCAAGCATTAACAGAAACGAAAAATCGAAAGGGCAATAACACAATTATAACAGGAGACCTTAATGCACCATTGGCACAAAGGGATAGATCAACTAGACAGAAAATCAGCAAAGAAATAACAGAACTGAATCACACCTGTGAAAAAATGGATTTGATAATCATATACAGTGTTCCATGCAACAACATCAGAATATACATTCTTCTCACCAATACATGGGACATCCTCTGAAATAGACCATATACTATCCCACAGAACATATTTAAGTAAATGCCAAAGAATTGAAATTATCCCATGCATGTTACCAGATCATAGTGCCATGAAACTGGAAATTAGTGGTAAAAGTAACAGCAAAACCCCACAAAAACATGGAAATTAAATAATACACTCTTGAGCAATCAGTGGGTCACAGAGAAAATTAAAGAAGAAATTAAACAATATCTATAAGCAAACAAAAATACAAATACAACTTACCAGAACCTGTGGAATGCAATGAAAGCAGTCCTCAGAGGAAAATTTATTGTACTGAGTTCCAACATTAGGAAAACTGAACGAACACAAATAAGCAACCTGATATTACACCTCAAACAGCTAGAAAAAGAAGAACAAGCCAAGCCAAAAGCCAAAAGAAGGGAGGAAATTATAAGGATCAGAGCAGAAATTAATGCAATAGAGACTAAGAAAACAATACAAAGAATCAATGAATCAAAGAGTTGGTTCTTTGAAAGAATAAATAAAATTGATAAGCCCCAGCCAACCTAATTAAAAAAAGAAAAGACTCAAATTCATGAAACACAGAATGAAAAAGGTGAAATTAGTACCAAGCCTGTGGAAATACAGATCATCAACAACTATTTCAAAAACCTCTACTCTCATAGGTTCGATAACACAGAAGAAATGGACAGATTCCTAGAAACATACAAACTGCTAAAGCTGGGTCAAGAAGATGTAAAACGGGGTCTGCAGGACAACTCATGTTATGGGCCTTGATGGACAGCTGTGGCTACTTGGAAAATGGCAGAAAGAAACAAGAGTAGTGTGGCTTGCAGACTGTGAGAATGGACCATCCATGCATCGCTGTGATGAACTCTACTAGATCACGGCCTGGAACCTCCACCATGGGCCCACCCTGCCACCAGGAACTTAGCAGAGGCCTGAATCAGGAGTAAGCTGCGTGGAATCTCCCCTGTGGGCCTGCCCTGCCACCAGGAACATCATGGAGGCCTGCCCAAGACTGAAAACTGCCCTGGACTGCTTCAGCTGGACCCACCTTCCCACCTGGAACATCAGAACACCTCAGCAGGCTCCAGTTAGTGTGAAAAAAAAATTTTGGAACTTGGCTCCCAGGTGGCAAACCTTGGACTACAGCAGATTAACTGTATCAGTGTGGTGAGTATGCCCCTAAAATAGCGGTGTACAGGGGATAAATAGCACCAGTAGTAAAACCCCCTCCGACTACCTATAAGACAACTAACTGTGAGTCTGAAAAGAGTGCATGTGATCCCCCCTACACATAGAAAACATCAGGCAGAGTGAAAATGACAAAACGAAAAAGCAAAATGTAGTCTCAAACATATAGTTCACCAGAAGCAAGTATAGGAGACATTGAAAAAGAGGACACCAAAAGTATCACACTGGGAATCTCTGAAAAGATAGCCAGTGAAATAAAAAAAACAACTGCATCAGGCTATAGAGGAAATCAAATTAGAAGTACTCTCCCATGTAAAGGTAGAAATAACAACTTTAGTAAGGGAGTTATTGAATGCAGTTAAAGAGGAACTAGAGAAAAAAGTACATGAGCATGGGAAACTGATTGAAACGTTGAATGAACAATATAGAAAACAAGCAGAATTCATGAAACAAACTCAAAGAGACATCCAAGAAACAAAAAACTCTATTGCAAGTGTGCAAAACCGCCTAAAGGAAGCTGAGGATAGGATTTTGGACCTTGAGGACAGGATCACAGTTAGTGATCAGGAAAGGATAGAACTTTTAAAAATTAAAAAACAGCATGAAATGACAATCCAGAAGCTTCATGATGATGCCAAGAGCAACAATATAAGAATAAAGGGCATTAGCAAAGATACAGGAGTCCAGGCAAATGACATACGTAAAGTATTTACAGACAAAATAGCAGAAAATTTCCCAAACATGGGGAAAGAATCAGATATGCAGATAAGTGAGGCATATAGAACCCCAAACAGTCACAATCAACATAAATCCACACACAGACACATAATGATTAAGATCTCAGACATACAGCATAAAAACAGAATACTAAAAACTGTCAGAGAACAGACACAACTCAACTATCAAGGAAAGCCCATTAGAATCATGGCAGACTTTTCAGCACAAACCCTCAAGTCAAGAAGAGCTTGGAGTGAGGTATTTCAAGCCCTGAAAGAAAACAACCTTCAACCCAGACTGATGTACCCAGAAAAACTTTCTTTCAAATTTAATGGAGAAACAAGATACTTCCATGACAAAGAAAAACAAAAGAAATTCATGTCCACCAAAACAACCCTAGAAAGAGTACTGAAAGACATACTAGACAGAGATAAAAACAACCACAATCCCCAAAAAAACAACAGGAAGAAACCACCAGGCAGGATGAGCAATTAAATAAGGGGAAAATCAGAAAACAAACAACTGGAACATAACATGGCAAAGTCAAGCCAGTACATATCAGTGATATCCATAAATGTAAATGGCCTCAATTCACCTATAAAAAGAAATAGACTGACAGAATGGATCAAGAAGCATGATCCCACAATATGCTGTATATAAGAAACATCTCTGATGCAAAAGGAAACTCATAGGTTAAAATTCAAAGCATGGGAAACAGTATTCCATGCAACAGGAAGCCAGAAAAAAGCAGGAGTAACTGTTCTATTTGTAGACAATGTGAACTTCAAATCTAAAATGATTAAAAGAGATAAAGAAGGTCACTACATACTTGTTAATGGAATTAACAATTATAAATTAACAATTAAGAATTAACAATTATAAATATATATGCACCAAATACAGGAGCACCCAACTATGTAAGAAAGATACTAATGGACATGAAAAAACAAATACACAAGAACACAATTATAACAGGAGATCTTAACACCACATTGTCACAAACAGAGAGATCAACTAGACAAAAAATCAGCAGAGAAATAACAGAACTGAATCATACCTGTGAGCAACTAAACTTAGTAGAAGTTTACAGAGTGTTCACCCAACCACATCAGAATACACATTCTTCCTAGCAGCATACGGGACATTCTCCAAAATAGACCATATATTATCCCGTAAAAAACATTCTTAACTAAATGCAGTGGTATTGAAACCATCCCATGCATAATATCTGACCATAGCACACAGAAATGGGAAATTAATGGCAAAAGAAATTGCAAAACCTGCATAAATACATGGAAATGAAATAACAACCCTTTGAACAACCAGTGGGCTACAAATGAAATTAAAGAAGAAATAAATCAATAACTACAATTCAATGAAAACATGAAAACAACATACTGTAATACATGGGGTGCAATGAAAGTGGTCTTAAGAGGGAAATATATAGCAATAAATTGTCATATCAAGAAAACAGAACGAGCACAAATAAACAACCTAATGCTCCATCTCAAGCTTCTGGAAAAAGAAGAGCAAGCTAAACCCAAAGCTCATAGAAGACAGGACATTGTAAAGATTAGAGCAGAAATCAATGCAATTGAAACTAAAAAAAAATACAAAGAATTAATGCATCAAAAAGCTGGTTTTTTGAGAGGATCAACAAAATTGACAAACCCCTAGCTAAACTTATCAAGAGAAAGAAAGAAAAAACCCAAATTCACGCAGTAAGAAATGAAAAGGGGGAAATTACTATAGATCCCATGGAAATTCAAAAGACCATGAATACCTACTTTGAAAATCTCTATTCACATAGAGTGGAAAACACAGAGGAAATGGACAGATTTCTAGAAACATATGAACTACCAAAGCTCAACCAAGAATATATAGCAATTTTGAACAACCCAAATATCAGCTATTGAAATTGAAAACATAATTAAAAACTTACCAACAAAGAAAAGCCCAGGTCCTAATGGATTCACAGCTGAATTCTACAAGAAATTTAGAGAAGACTTGATGGCAATATTCCTTAAACTCTGCAATGAAATTGAGAAGAAATCAATCCTCCCTAAATCATTCCTGGGGGCAACTATTACTCTGATACCAAAACCAGAGAAAAACCGAACCAAAAAAGAGAACTATAGGCCAGTCTCACTAATGAACATTGATGCAAAGATTCTCAATAAAATACTGGCAAATAGAATGCAGCAAATTATCAAGAAGATTATACATCATGACCAAGTGGGGTTCATTCCAGGAATACAAGGATGGTTTAATGTACACAAATCAATAAATGTAATACACCACATCAGCAGAGCCAGAAACAAAAAACACATGGTCATCTCAATAGGCGCAGAAAAAGCTTTCGACAAAGTCCAACACATGTTCATGAAAAAAACCCTTCAGAAACTCGGAATACACGGCATCTACCTCAACCTTATAAAGGTCATCTATGACAAACCAACAGCCAACATTATACTAAATGGACAAAAACTGAAAGCTTTCACTTTTAAATCAGGGACAAGACAAGGATGTCCACTATCATCACTCCTATTCAATATAGTTCTGGAAACACTAGCCAGGGCAATCAGACAAGAGAGAAAAGTAAAAGGAATAAAGATAGGAAAGGAAGAAGTTAAATTATCACTATTTGCAGATCACATGATACTCTATATAGAAGACCCAAGAAACTCCATTAAAAGACTACTAGAGGGAATAAACAAGTTCAGCAGTGTATCTGGATACAAAGTCAGTGCTCAAAAATCAATAGCATTCCTGTACACAAACAAAAAACTCACTGAGAGAGAAATTATGGAAATATCACCCTTCACAATAGCATCTAAAAAAATGAAATACTTAGGAATCAATCTAACTAAGAATGTAAAAGGCCTATATGATGAAAATTATACTTAAAAAGGAGATTGAAGAGGATATTAGAAAATGGAAGGATATTCCTTGCTCTTGGCTAGGAAGAACCAATATGGTGAAAATGGCCATACTCCCAAAACTGTTATACAGATTTAACGCAATCCCAATCAAAATACCATTGACTTCCCTCACAGATCTAGAGAAAACACTCCTAAAATTCATTTGGAAACAGAAGAAACCTAGAATAGCAAAGGCAATTCTAGGCAACAAAAGCAAGGCAGGAGGCATCTCAATTCCTGACTTGAAACTATACTACAAAGCCACCGTGATAAAATCACCTTGGTACTGGCAAAGAAATAGACCTGAGGATCAATGGAACAGATTAGAAGATGCAAGCACAACTACAAAGACACTCAGCCACCTGATATTTGACAAAAGGGCTAAATATGTCCACTGGAAGAAGGATAGTCTCTTTAATAAATGATGTTGGAAAAATTGGCTCTCCACATGCTGAAGACTGAAACTAGATCCATACCTATCACCATGCACAAAACTAAAGTCTAAATGGATCAAAGACCTAAATATTAAAACAGAAACACTAAATCTACCAGAAGACAAGGTAGGTAGAAGTCTTGGAGACATAAGGGTAGGCAGAAAATTCATGAACAAAATGCAAACTGCACGGGAAACACTTCAAGGAATCAACAACTTGGATCTCATATTATTGAAAAGTTTGTGCACTTGAAAAGAAATCACCAACAGAGTGAAAAGAAAACCCACCGAGTAGGAAAGAATTTTAGCCAGCAGCCCCTCAGACAAAGGACTTATGTCCACAACATACAAAGAATTGAAAAGCATCAAGCCCCCAAAATTCAAACACCCTCTCCAAAAATGGGCATCTGAGATGAACACACAGTTCTCAGAGGAAGATATACAAATGGCAAATAAATACATGAAGAAGTGTTCACCATAACTGGTCATTTGAGAAATGCAAATTAAAACAGCACTGAGATTTCATCTCACTCTGGAAAGAATAGCAGCCATCAAGAAAACAACTAATAACAAATGTTGGCAAAATGAGGAAAATGGAACACTGCTCCACTGTTGGTGGTAGTGCAGACTGGTGCAGTGAAAATCAGTATGGACATTTCTCAGGGGACTAGGATTGAAAGTTCCACTCAACCTAGCTATTCCCCTCCTGGGTATTTTCCTAGAAAACTTGCAAAGGTCACATCACAGTGATATATGTGCACCCATTTTCATAGCAGCACAATTTGTAATAGCTAAATCTTGGAAACAACCAAAATACCCATCAACTGCAGAGTGGATGAAAAAGATGTGGTATTTTTACACAATGGAATATTACTCAGCTATAAAAAGGATGATCTTGAGGCCTTCATATTGAGGCAACTTGAGCCTATTCTCATAAATGAAATAAATAAGAATTATATTTATAAGTATCACATTGTGTCTCTAGTGTAAAATATAATAAGAAATGTAGGAGTAATAAAACACAAACTGTGTAATTGTTATTTTAAAAAAGAGAGGAAAAGAAAGTGCTCTAAAGGATATAACTGCATTAATGTTTAAGTGTGTAGAATTGATAACCATATTACTTTTTGTTGTATCATTGAATAGAACTGTTTGCAGTCTCACTGTTTGAATGTCCACTTTGTATGCTTTAATTTTGTAACTTGAACAACTATTTCTAAGAATACAATATGTAACTTATCAACTAAAAAAAAGTAATAAGAAAGGTAGGAGTAATAAAACCCAAAATGTGTAATTTCTATTGTAAAAAAAAGAGAGGAAAAGAAAGTGCTCTAAAGGATATAACTGCATGTATGTTTAAGTGTGTAGGATTAATAACCATATTACTAATTTTTTGTTGGATCATTGAGCAGAACTGTTTGCAGTCTCATGGTTTGAATGTCCATTTTGTGTGCTTTAATTCTGTAACTTGAACAACTATTTCTAAGATGACAGTATGTAATTTGTCAACTAGTGATTACTTAGCATTTATTTTATTTTATTTCTTTTTGTAATTTTGTATTATTGCTTCCCTTTTTCTGTTTTTTTCTCTTTAAATAAAAAAATTAAAATTAAAAAATTAAATTAAATGGATCAAAGATCTAAATATTAAAGCAAAAACACTAAATCTGCTGGAAGACAAAGTAGGTAGAAATCTTGAAGACATATGGGTAGGTAGAGAATTCATGAATAAGAACCAAACTGCACAGGAAATGCTTCCCATAATTAATTACTGGGACCACATCCTATTAAAGAGTTTTTGCATGTTGAAAGAAATCTCCAGCATAGTGAAAAAGAAAACCCACAAATTGGGAAAAAATCTTAGTGAACTGCCCCTCAGACAAAGGACTTCTGTCTAGAACATATAAAGAATTTTTAAAAGTCCTATCCCTAAAATGCAAAGACCCAATCCAAAAATGAGCATCTGAGATTAATGCAATACAAATGGCAATAAATGCATGAAAGAAATGTTCAGTATCATTGGTCATTAGAAAAATGAAAATTAAAACCACACTGAGATACCATCTTACTCCAGAAAGAATGGCCAAGATCAACAAAACTACCAGCAACAAATGCTGGAGAGGCTGTGGGGAAAAAGGAACTCTTCTGCACTGTTGGTGGGAGTGTAGACTGGTGCAACCATTGTGGAGGTCAGTCTGGAGATTCGTCAAAAAGCTGGGATTGGAAGTCCCATTTGACCCAGCTATTTCACTTCTGGGAATATTCCCAGAAGAACTAAAAACATCATATCACAGTGATATATGTGCACCCATGTTTATAGCAGCACAATTTGTAATAGCCAGATCTTGGAAACCACGTAAATGCCCATCAACTGAGGATGGATGAAAAAAAAAAGATGTGGGATTTTTACACAGTGGAGTACTACTCAGCTATAAAGAATGATCACCTTGAGATATTTATAAGTAAATAGATGCAACTTGAGGCCATCCTCAAAAGTGAAATAAATCAAAATCACATGTATATACTGTATAGTCTCCCTAGTGTAAGAAATGGTAAGGGTCATTAGCTATAAAAAATTCAATAAATACAGTGAAAGGATAAGAATCTGCTTCAAGGGGAAAAAATAATATCTCAGGGAAATGAGAAAAAAGAAAAAGAGAAAAGAAAAAATGTCTAAAATTATATAAACACACTTAGGATAGCTAAGATGATTGTGCTACAAATTCTATAATTTCTTGCAACAAAATTAACATTCATAGGATTGGAACAATTGTGCATATTATTGTATGGTGATCTGAAGAACTCTTGAAGATCATTATGTAAAATAACAACCCTAGTTATGTTCCTACCACCTTGTTTTGAAGGCCTATATGGTCCGTGTTTCAGGCTGTTTGCTATTGTTATTTGTCTTTTTCATTTCGTGTTTTTCTAGCAATTTGTTTTGTTTTGTTTTCCCCTCTAATACAGAAAGGATGGTATATAGAGACTCATATATGCATAGAATTTTTCCTAAGCAGTTTATGAGAATAGATTATATAATGCATGATGAAATGAACAGCTACTTTGAAGAAAAAGAGACACTATGGTATTCTGTGCTGTTTCTGTAGTGTCATGCTGTGAAATTTAGCAATACTATTATTCTTTCTTCAGAGTGATTTTAGTCTGTTTTATTTTGTTTAATTTCAACATACATAAAGGTATGGACAGCTACTTTGAAGAGAATGAGAGACATTACAGCAGCCATTGTTGATTTCCCTATTGTCTGGTTTTGAAGGGCTACAGTGCCTTTATCATTGTTCTGATCAGTTTAATACTATCTTGTTTTGTATGAATTCATTGTGTGCAAAGATATGGACAACTAACTACTTAGAAGAAAACAAGACACAATATGATAGCCCCCCCAAAAAAAAAAACCTAATACTCAGACTCAGGAGGCTGAGGCAGAAGGATCTCTGCGAGTTCAAGGTCAGCCTGAACTGTGGGATGAGACCCTGTCTCAAAAAAAAAAAAACTCTTTCTCCTCAAAAGCGAATTATCTTGGGTGTTTTGCTATAGCGATGCAAAGCTGACTGGCCCAGAGCCGAGGCAGAGGAGCACCCAGCACAGGGAGGGGCAGTTGGAAGGGAATGAAAGGGCTCAGAGCTGGTGCTGGGGTGCCATGGAGGAGGAGGGGCTGCATGGTGGAGACCGGAAGGGTCACAACCTAGGCTAAGAGTGTGGTCCGAACTCTTCCCCCTGCTCAAGCCTCCTGGAGAACCTGGCTCGGCCCCCAGACATACACAGGGCGCAGTCCTCAGCACAGCCCAAGCCAGGAAGGGGCCTCAGCGGAACAGATAGTCCGTGGACTGGGGGACGAAGCAGGACAGGGCCCTGGGTCCAACAGAGCAGCATAAGTAGTGAACGAGAGACGGGGCTCACCCCACAGCAGCCAGCACTCGGCCAGGCCCCTGAGCTGTGACACCGGTCCTAAGGATAACTCAGCCCAGGATTCGCTTGAGGCCCCGCCCCCAATGACCTCACTTCCTCCCCTGGCCCCGCCACAGGGGCGTTGCCGGCTGGTGGCCAAGCCTTTAGCTTGTGAGTGTTTGGGGCCTGCTCACCGACCACAGCAGAGGGCAGCAGGCTGCAGCCCCCGCCCCGCCCCCTCTCCCTTGGGCCTACCTTGCCGCACCTGAGGGACCACGCACTTGTCCACCCCTTCCCCCACCAGGAACTCTCAGAGTTGGACTCCGGGTCCCATCATCGCTGATGCATGAGGCAAATGTCCCCAGGATCAGTTTCACAGCAAGGATGGGGGCTGAGTCAGGTGGGAGGGCTCTCCCATGCCTCCGGTGACAGCTTGCACAGGAAGTCTGCTCTCCCTGAGATATGCCGCTGCCTAGCAGGAAACCGAGGGGCGCTTCCTGTCTCTATCTGTTCTTTGACAAGTCGCCGCGGTTTTACCCGCTGCTCTGTGCAATAAAGAAGACGACCCCGATATCTAAAGGCTGCACAGGCAATGACTCTTATCTCCCGCTCTGAGGAGGCCCAGCCCCGGCCACCATGCCTACCGCAGTCAGAAATTTCTGTGTCCTTTTATAAAGGAGATTAAGAGCTTCAACCTTGAAAGATCATGGTTTTAGGGTTAAGGTTCTTGAGACTCACAAGGAGGCATTAAAAAAGAGAGGAGCGTCCCAAGGGAGGTGAGCCAGGGCGATGCAAGCTGGCTGCATACACACAGCAGCCGGGGAAGAGGAGCAGGTCAAAGGGCCTGAAGATGCAGGCAGGGTGTGAGTGCAAAGGCCCGTCCTCCGTCCTCCCATCAGCACGGAGGACGCAGTCTGTGACGCCCACCAAGGGCAAGGGGTTCCTACCATGCCACCCACATTTCACAAGAGAATTGGGAATAGTGGTCACCCCCATTTCAGGAGTTTTCAGCTCATGCACATTCCATGGAGCTATTGTTAGGCAGCTTTCAAATGAACAGCATAGCAGATGTAAGTTAGAGGAGAAAAGGTTGGCTCTGCTCACGATTCCAGAGGCTTAGTCCATGATGGCGGTTCATCCATCAAGACAGGGGGCGGGAGTGTAAGATGCCCACCTGGCCACAGTCAGGGAGCCGAGATGGAGAGACAGAGCCAGGGAGGAAGGGACTGGCACCCGGTATGGTCCCCGGGGTCACAGCCCATCCAGGATGCCAGCAAAGCAGGAAGTCATCCTGGATTCATCCACTTGACCACCTAAGAGCCTCAGGAGCCGATCATTTCCCCTGTGGCCCACCAGGTGGCGAGCGAGCCCTCACAACATGTGTTTGGGGGACATTTCAAACCCAACCACAGCGACTGTCCTGGGTCATGTGCTCATTGCCCACCGAGTATTTATTGAGCACCTACTGGATCCCAGGTGCTGGGATAGCAAGAAGGAGTAAGTCCAGGGTGATCTCAGCCTCCTGGGGCTGCTGGAGGGAGGGGGCAGTCAAGAGGTTTATGTGATACCCTGCGGTCAGAACAAGTGGAAGTGGCAGCCTCAGTTTCTCTCATGCCCTGGACACCTTAGTCGCTGTCCACACCGCACCCGCAGCCCGGGCTGCACCCTCGGGTGCTGTGCACTCCGGCTCTGCTGATCAGGGAGCGAGGGTACCTCCTGCTGCTTTCAGCCTGGCGGGGCCCTGGGGACCTGGCGCCCTGGTCAGCCTAAGTGGGGTGCCCCCTGGGGGCCGAGTCTTCGCCTCTGCCAGGAGCGGACCCCAGCCCTTGCCTCCTGCCGCTCTCAGTGGACCCTCAGGGACCCAGACTGGAATCGTGCGCCAACTCCTAACCAGGCCCAGGAGTCACTGGGACCCTACAGCCTGCTCCCTGCGGACACCTGGGTCTGGCTTCCTAGGGACCGCGCCTGCAGCGGGGCTGCCAGGCTGTGCAGGCCCATGTCCCGGGCTCCATCCTGTCATCCAGGGCTCTGGTGTTTGTCACTGGTCTGACCTAGCCCAGGGGCCAGGAGGGGAGTGACAGGCACCCGGGGCTCTGGGGACCAGCTAGGGGCGCAGGAGAACCTGTGCGCCACTTGCCACTTCTAGGAGGTCTGC